>CAIGQZ010031043.1:0-10404 GCA_903798205.1 Danio tinwini | reverse complement strand
ACACCAACTTCCTTTGATAATGTGCTGCAGTTCAGCCTCTCCTCCAGCAGAAGCTGCCAATCAATCAGTCACACACATATTTCACACATATTAAACACACATTATACATAAATCACACACATAAAAATAGATGTTTGTGTTTACCTTCTGCAGGCTGTAAGATGCCAAGCGCTCAACCTCAGCAGGAAGTGTGTGTGTCTTTGTGAATCCCTGAGTCTCCAAGTCCTTCATCAGCATCAGATAAGCTTCCACAGCATCTTCAGACGTCTCACAGAAAACAAGCTTGTCCTGGACCACTGCAGTCTATAGTGAGAGAGAGTCCATCAGCACAAGAGCACAAGATTCCGTACCTACAGTACAATCAGACTCAAATAAGAACTATTTACGATAATAAACAACTTTCAGAACCAAACCTCAGCTTCACGCAACACTGAACACAGCACACGATACTGCTGGCCTGCTCGTCCATTGACACTCTGCAGCTCCAATACAGATAACGTCTTGGGTTTGACCTGCAACATAATCAATGATTGTGACTGCTCTGAGAAAGCTATCGCTTCAGGAATGCCTTTATTTTATTTTGTCCACTATTGAGGTTTCTGCACTATGAATGTTCTCACCCTCTTAAAAACTGAATACTTGGCCACATGAAAGTATGAGGGAAATTCAGGCAGGTCACTGTCACCTTCTTTGTACACTCTAGTGGGTAAATAAAAAGATGTATTCAGATAAACTTTCATAACTAAACCGAGAGAATCAGATTTAAACAACTGGAAAAATAAACGTTTGACTAATAGTCAGGAACTGAGAGTGACAGAAAACAAGAGCAAACCTGAAACTTCCACCCTTCTTAGGGATCTTAACTTCTGTTTGGTCTTCAGAATGACCTTTGAACTTCTGATCTTCTAGTGTCTGGGTTGACACTTTAACCCATTAATAGAGAAAAACATTATATTTACAGAGCCACAAAATACACACAAGATCAACATAAACACAACAAAACACTTCCACAAATAAAATCAGTCTGTGTGTGACTCTTGAAATCGTTTCTGTCTCTCTGACCTTTTTTTTAAGTTAATATGACTTCAACAAATGTTTGACTTTCTTCTAACCCAAGAAAATGAGAGAAATTATTAAGTGATGTTTATGAATCTTTACTTGGACAATGGAGGGATTTAAAGCTAGGTAATGACAGCTGTGAAGCCAAATTATGCTCCGTCAAGGGCAGAAGATGTCCTTCATCCAGACAGCTCCACACATACTGCGTCCCAACCACCGGGATCTGGAGCTTCTGGATGCTGCGCTGCCGGTTACTGCTCAGGTCATTCACACTGCTGGTGACCACAAAAGAGCACTGGAGAAAATAAAACAAGTCAACAGACACAGGACAGCTGGACAGTTACTAAGTACACAAGAGTCAGGAAGTACATTCAATGATTTTATTGCTTTTCAAAAAATTAATAGTACAACTTCTGTATTCTTGTTTTAGGAGCTCACAGGACCCTGCTGAACAAACTGCTTGAACAAGCCTAGGCTGGTTGGCTGTTTTAGCTGTTTTTATCAGCAGGGAAGATCAAACATGAAATGTCTAAGTTGAAATAACTGATCTATATCTATTATTAGCCCTGTGTAACTGCCCCTATTGATTATTAGAAGAAATAAAATAATTCATCATAGAGCATGAGAAAATGAACCTCTTTGTTGATGGTGTAGGAGATGTTTCCTCCATTCTCCTGAAGAGCTGATTTCAGCTTCTGCTTCTCTTTAAAAGGCACATTCTTCACATCAAACACCACAGTACAGTTTTCAAACACTGTCATGATGCTGTCAGTGTCTGAACATGCAGAGAAAAGACAGAAGACAAGAAAAAAACTACAGTAAATAACAGTGAATATTGTAACCATTACAGTAATGCTCTATATTTATCAACGTGATCCCAGTAAACACCTGGACACTTTACTTTTCAGGGTTTATGCACTCCTATTAAATTAATTTCGTTATATAACGTGTTAGACAAAGCAATAATCCGACTCTGGCATTAATAACACCTGATAGTGTTGTCAATATAGCAGAAAGAATACCTTACTGAGAAAATACACCTTGAAATCTTAATATTATATTCTGGTGTGTGAAGTTCGGTAAAAGACGAGCTTCCTGACTCATATACAATAAAGACACGCCCCCATCCCTGCCTGAAATAAACACGAGACGAGCTCCACCCAGTGGCCACTACAGGTAAATTACTCGATAGACTACAGTAGGCTAGTTACAGATTGCTAGTATAATGTTCAAGATGCTAAAAAAAAAGATCAAGAGAGTGTGTAGGTGTTTGAAATAATATTTACTGTAGCAACATATTTAATGATGCCCAAGCTAAAACAGCACAGCAGAAAAAAACACAAGCAGACTTGTCAACAAAACAACATTTTGATATATTTTAAATGATAAAACAACATGATCATAGTTTACGTCTTTGTGGGGGTCAGGACCCCCCGGGGGTAGCAAGACAATCAGGGGGGGTTTGCTTGGTGATTTTCAAAAATCTAATTCATTTTATTAAACTACAATTACCATATTTTATCCATAACCTACAGAAGAAAAATAGTATTCAATAGTTACATTAAAAAAACAACATGCAAATAAAAAGCCATCAGCCTGGCGACCTCTGGGGTGATTACGTTATATTAAAGACACAGCAGATTGATTTTATGGCACCAAGTTAAACTTTAGGACCCCTTTACGGCACTCAAGTACATCAAAAATAAATACAGGCCACAACTGAAGATGAAGGATCGTCTCAGAGTGGCGTCCTTCAAATTGAAATGATGAATAGGCTTGGGCCTATTGGTATGTGTGTATCATTGTGTTCAAAGTTTATATATTTATAACCACCTCAGAGGATGTTGGGGGTTGCGAGTCATTGGCATTGTTATTTTGGGGGTTGCAGGCTGAAAAGTTTGGGAACCCCTGCTTTAAGTGATGAAATTTTTGGTTTCTCTATGAAGTCATATTGAAATTCAGAAGAAATGACTAATACATGAAACAAATCAAAGCTTTAAAAAGACAGTCTTTATCTGATGCAATGAAACTCAGTCATATCACTCCTGTCCAAAAAAAGTGTACAGATATATTTTTGAAACACTTTAAGGCGATAAAGATAATTGTTTTGCAGTAAATAAAGCAGCGAGAGTAAATTTTAACTACATGACTGAAAAACCCATCCGTCTCTCCAGAACAGGTTTGAGAGGAGAATACGGGTGTGGAGAATCACAGCCCAGTAGCTGACGTGTGGATGATTCCCAATCCCTGCCGATCTCCAGCCTGCTGCACACACACGGATACTGTCTGTCTGTCCGACAGGCCCAGTCCACGGCCCTCTTCACCGCCTCCCAGTACATCAGTCTGAATGGAGAAGAGCAGAAAGTCATGGATGCACAGACACTGGAGTGACTCACTATGAGGACGTGTGCTGGTACCTGGGCTCCTGGGACTCTTTCAGCCGGAGGAGAGACTCAAGCAGCTGTCCCACCGCCAGCTTCTTCACCCGGATAAGCTGCAGCACCAGCAGAGTCGCCAGCAGCCTCAGAATATCAGCATGAGCCTTCACACCTGACACACAAACATCTGACTGACTCAAGGGTTAAACACACATAGACCTGTCTGTATAGAACAAGCACGTTATAGTTTTAAATATGTTGAGCTTTATGTTCAAAAGCACTTTCTCAATCTAGTACGCTCTATAGTATCACAAAGTAAGGGCACATGTGTGTTTTTCTCTGTTCCTCAGTTTCACAAGGCTGATAATGCACCTAAAGGGCACACATGAATGGTAACTGGTCTCTTAAGATTTCAGTAGACAGACAAAAAAACTAAACAGCAACAGGCAGTAAAAGATATTTTACCTAAAGATTGGATGCCCTTCTCCTTAAGGAAGACGTTGGCAAAAAAGTCGACGTCCAGGTTGAAAAATCTGCTCATCCTGCCAGTGCACTCCCAGTATCCATCCTGTATCCAGACACAAGCAATAGAGTCACATTCCCTTGACTTACAGATTTAAATTTTATATATAATCGAGTGCATTAAATGATGTGTAAACACCTCGTGCTGAAGCTCAAACAGCTCATTCCAAGGCACTGCAGTGTCAGGTCTGCTTAATTCTTCTGTCATGACAGGCCAATCCAAAATCATCTTACATAGTGCGACTTGTGGCAATGCAGATTTTTTTTTTTTCTTTGCCGAATAATTAATCACAGGAGAATCTCGCAAAGTGTGAGTCAACTCAGATTTTGCAGGAGTCAAAGTGGCAGTTTGCTTGAATGAAGTGGGTTTTTGTATTCCGTGTTGCTGTTGTTGTTGTTGTTGCCTAAGTGGGGATGATCCAAAGAGTCCAAAGGCTGAGGAACTGGAGAGTGCACTATAACTACCAAGTCCACATAAAGGTCTTTCCAGAGGTACAAACTCTGTGGTTTGAGCAAAAGAAGATGCAATACCCATTTGAACACTACTGCGCACATTTCCAAGATCACTGCTTGAAGGAGGAGTAAAAACAGGAGGAGGAGGAGTCACAGACATGTATCTTGAAGAACATTGATAAGAGTCAACAGAATCTGCTCTAAAAGGAGGAGCTGAGCCCCAAAAGCCACTGGTAATTGCATCAGCAGAAAAAGAGGTAGGGCGTTTAGTCGAGGGGAAAAATCCTGGCATACTTTCTGTTGCAATAAGAGGACTGTAATATTGTCGAGGCACTGAGGCAATCTGGCTGGCAGGGGCAGGAGAACATCCGTCTCTGATCAAGACTGTTGCGGACCTTAAGACAGGATGAGAACGAGGAGGATGAGGAGGAGAAAGAAGAGGAGGAGAAGAAGTCATTGGGAGAGATTGTTCTAACGTAGATATTATATGATGATGCATGGATCGAATACGACGAGCAGATCCTGGGGCATCAGCAGGAGGAGACGGAGAAGGAAGAGGAGAAGGCCTCTTCTTCATTAAGAAAAAATCCAGCGATTCTGAAGGACGAGAGTGAGAGCCAAGGAGAGGACCACCTGCTCCTTTACGATAAATGCGAAAAGAATGACCAGTGGATCCTGCTGAGTCAGCATCCCAACAACGTTCTTTTAAATCTAAAGAAGGACTGGACACCGGAGGAGGTTCATAATTACAATCATCAGAACTTCCTAAAGTTGCTGCTTGAAGAGCAAAACCATCATCAGAAGATGTTGAGCAGCGACTGCGTGAGTCCTCTGAATAAGCTTGATCAAGATAAAGCTCAACACAATCATAATCCATTTGTTCCTCTGACTCCATCTGAAAAACAAATACATCCAAATTATTGTTGTGAACACTGAGAAGCTAAAAAATAATGAAACCTACTGTGATTGTTAAACCACATGACTCTTTATGTTGTTACCAATTCTTCATCTTCAGCACCAGTAGCTTCAGTCCAGACCATATATGGCAGAATGTCCACATCCTCCTCTGATATGAGTTTAGGAATATCTGTGAATCCAGTGTCAAGCTCATTCGGCTCCTGCAAAGAGCAAATGAGGACATTAATTTTCCATTTTTAAGTGTTCAGTTTGATTCTTAATTAATTCCCAACATTTTATTAGAAAAATTCAGACGTTTTGTAAGAGCATGTGATGACCTGTCTGCTTACTGTCTGTTACTTTTTCTTTATTATTATTATTATTATATTATTTATGTGTAAACTATTATATTTGAATAACAACCTACCTACAACAAATCAGTGTCAGTATTAGAGTAAATGTTCTGGCCATATCCAGGTGTATAAGTGTGTGTGTGTGTGTGTGTGTGTGTGTGTGTCTGACGTACAGTAAACACTCTTAGTTAGCAGTAATCATACTGTACCCGCTCTTCGATGGCGACAAAGCTTGTGAACTGAGACAAGATGGAGAACTCTTTACTGAGCTCAATGATGAAGGACTTCAGCTCTGCTTTCTTCTCCTGATAGGGAAAAAATCAAGAAAGAAAAGAAAAATGACAAAATTTGCTGGTTGTATTAGAACAGCAGCATGCAGACAAACATTGTACCTCATGTTCTGCCTCACTGTCGCCTAGAATGCCATCTTCATAGTCTCTGATGATTGCTCTTGCTGTTAACTTGTGAAGGAACTACAAACACACACACAAACAAGCACAAAATCCTCAAACACTTGATGGACATTGAATAAGGTTTTAGATTATATGAAGTGTTTAAGATGTTCACTTACAGTTCCCTTCGTCTTCTGTAGTTCTGTGGTGGAAACCATTGTTGTGATCTCCTGCCCACTCAAATCACCAAACAATGTGGCCTTAAAGAATAATTATTACACAATTATAAACTATAAACAGGCAAACAGGAAATTAACTGCTTATAAATTACTGTATTATTATTATTATTACTACATTCAATTATTATTTATTAATCTAAATATATTTCACAGCCTTCATATTAATGTTACCAATATTGATTGTTTAACAAGATTTTCTATAACCAAATTTAATAAAAATTGTCTAAATATTTTCCACATTTTCTGTAACTTAATTATATACAGGATATTTCATTATTTTCACTCATGACATTATATTAAATACTATATTAGTACATTTACAGTACTAAATGTACAGTCCTCATGAATAACATTCAGGGATTTTGCAAACTGTTGATTCAGAGTTTTGAACCAGTTCATTGACCATTTTAAACTAAACTCAACAACTCAAACTGCAATACTGAAGAAATATAAAAATAATGAAATATTAAAATGTTGCAGTGATCGCCAAATCTCAGCATATATAGTGTTATTATTCATTAGTATCTACAGAACAGCAGCATCAGTAAAGCTTGTCCACCTGAGTGCAGTGCGGCACAAAGCCGTATACGAGAGTGTGCCAGTCACTGAAGAGGGCATGAAGCTGTGAGGGAGCTTGAACAGGAGGAGGCGCTCTGGGATTAAACTGCTGCCACTTCACTGCCACTGATCTGCAGCCTGGAGACTCCATACGCTGAACCTGAGCGCGCACCTGAAACCACCAGCAAATCTGTTGAGCTCCAGCCTCAGAAACAATGACGAGATAAAGTTAACAAAAACACCAGCATAAATCACCTTTTCTGCCCAAGTGTGTTTCATCTTTGTGTCAAAAAACTCATATGTTCCTCCACCTGCCTGAGCCAAAGCTCTGAGCATATGACGATTAGCGGTCAAGCTAGACAAAGACAAACACAAGCCAACTCTAGCTTTAGAAACTCACTGTCAGAGGAAGAGAAACACAAAGAGATTGTTTAAAGGCAGACCTGAGTCCGCAGGTGAAGAGGCGCGTGTGGCAGGAGTTTTCTCTGACCAGCTGTAGGGTCACAGGCTGGTTCTGAATGTGTCCATCAGACAGCAGCAGGACATTCCTCATGCCCCGGCAGGGCGGCAGCAGGCTCAGGCTCCAGAAAGGACGCCACAGATCAGTGCTGCCACCAGCGCCGCTACACGACTGAAGACAGGACAAATACACTGATACACACAATCACAGTCATCTCTGACTCTCATTAAACTTTACTCACCATAATAAATTTCCTGGCTGCTTCAGACGCCTCATTTAAGGGCACCGGTGCAGGAAAAGCTTCCTCGTAATCTGTTCAAACACACACATTAGAATTGAGAACTGGGATATACTGTCATGCACACATGATCTCTCAGACAAACCACAGATTAATAATGAACTGAAAATGTTCACATGATGATCAGTGAGAGAATATCAGATGCTTTCAGTGAGCACTAACCAGTGCTGAAAGAGATGATGTTGATCTTCAGTGAGCGGTCCAGAGATTTGAGCACTTGAAGGGCAATCCTGCGGGCGTTCAGCATGGCTTCTCCCTGCATGGACCTGGAGGAGTCCAGCAGAATGACCACATCGCTCACACTGGACGATCCTTCAGAAAGAGACAAACCTCTTGGCTTGAAGTCTGGATAAAACACCAGCATGCAGGCCTGCAGGGAACAGATGGATGAAATGTATACTTATAGTATTACTTTTATCTTACATTACATACTTATACACATATTTTGATTAGATTACTTCATGATGTTTAGCAAGATTGGATGAAATAGAAACAACCATGACAGATGTGACTGATAATTTCTTCACCTGACTGTCTTTATCTGGATGATTCTCGACCCACATCCTGGGCATGTGGATATTAGAAAGACTGAAGGACACCTGTAACCCATCAGGTCCAAGAGTCTGTCCTGGTAACGTGCTGATCACTGCCTTACAGTCTGTCATCTGAACAGGGAAGACATTAGAACTGTTCATACCTGAATCTGCTGCTTTACTTTAAAGTACACTCATCAAAAATTTAATTGGTTTTTGCTGCCATTTTACATGAGCGGAACGCAAAGATTTCTATGTACATGAAAGGTCTACTTCTGTCAAATATTGTTCACACATTTGTCTTTATGCGTGTTAGTGAACACAGGTGTGGCAAATCAAGATACTGATTAGACAGCATGATTATTGCACAGGAGTGCCTTAGGCTGGCCACAATAAAAGTTTTGAGAGAGTGTGTCATTGACATTCTGAATGTCCAGAATGTCCACCAGAGCAGTTGTCCATCAACTGAAAGTCCACTTAATTACTATAATCCATCTTTAAAGGTTTTTCAGAGAATTTGGCAGTACATCAACTAGCCTCAGACCACGCACACCACGTGTAAAGCCCAGGTTCTCCACATTCAGCATTTTCACCTCCAAGATCATCAAGAGACCAGCCACCCGGACAGCTGCTGTAACAATCGGTTTGAATAACCAAAGAATGTTTGAACAAACTGTCAGAAACCTTGTCAGGGAAGCTCACGTGCATGCTTGTTGTCCTCATTGGGATCTCAATCTGATTGTTATCGTAACTGACTTGAGTCTGCAAATGAGGGTCAGATCTGATGGCACTTTGAAGAAGCGTTCTCTTCACAAACAAATCCTGGTTTTCACTGTACAGGGCAGATGGCAAAAACCATGTAAGACATAATGTGGGTGAGCAGTTTGCTGATGTCAACTATTTGAATCCAGTGGCTCATAGTGGCAGTTATGGTATGAGCAGAGGTGGGTTAAACAACGAACACAGCTGCATGTTATGGATGGCATTTTAAATGCAGAAAGATACCACAATGGGATCCTGAGGCCCATTGTTGTGCCATGGATCCAGCCTAATGTTGCAAGGATTTGCACATTGCACACACAATTCCGGGAAGCAGAAAACATCCCAGTTCTTGCATGGCTAGCTTACTCACTGGACATTCACCTATTGAACATGTTTGTGATGCTCTGGATTGGACTATACAACAGTGTGCTCCAGTTCTTGCCAATATAAAGCAACATCACACAGCCATTGTAGAGGAGTGAACCAACATTCCACAGCTCACAATCAACAACCTGGTCAATTCTGTTTGATGGAAATGCTCAAATAGAATTAAGGCAAATGGTCACACCAGATACTGACTAGTACCCACCCTTAATAACAAAGATTTAGACAAATGTGTGAACAATAGAAACAATCTTTGCCCATAAAAAATGGGAGCAAAAACAAAACTGTTGCATTTCTATTTTTGTTGAGAGTATTTCTGTAAGGAAATGTACAAAAAGTAAATTAATAACCTTGGTTTTGATGCGGTGTGAACAGTTTAAGTTGATGATCTCATAAGGCATTTCAATAGACATCGACAGAGAAAACTCCCTGAAGAATAAACAAAGCATTAAAGAAACAACATGTGGTTTGTGACATTAAATAATGAGCTTTTATATTGTTTCTCCACAGCAGTTTCATCTTCAGTGAACTTCCAGCATTTGAGACTCTCACCCCTTTGACTCCGACAGGCCAATCTTTTCAACAGTTGTCTGAAATACAACACAACTCTCAGTCAAAACACTGAAACGCACAGCGGGCAAAACATGTTTTCAATAACAGCAGCGAAAGACCAACCTGAGTTGTCTGGTTAAGGGCAGCGCTCTCCTGCCATGGTGCCACGCTGCCAGACAGTGAGAAGACTATAGAGCCCGATCTCACCACCAGCTCAGTGATGAACGTCACCTTGATTAAAACTGAGGCTCCAGGAGGAAGATTCCCCACGCTGATAGTAAATACATCCTGATCACATAAACACATGACCTTAGACAAACATTCCTGTTCATATCAGCCACACAGCAGTTATTATTATTATGATTAGCACATCTGTAGGAAATGATGTTCAGGAGCTCACAGGTGCATCCTGGTCCATCAGGTAGGCTCCATGACCTTTCTCTATAGCTCGCTTGTACTCCTTACGAGCCTGCTCTTTTTCCTTTACCTACAGGACAAAGAAAACTTGTAAAATGAACAGAAAATAGCTTTAAATATCAGAGGCTGAACGTGACAAGCTGTAAA
>CAIGQZ010031038.1:12684-22864 GCA_903798205.1 Danio tinwini | reverse complement strand
AGTATGTTACATCTATATTTGTGCCATCGAATTATCACTTTGAAAGATGCAGAGTAATTGTGCAATCTGTATTTAAATGTTCATTAGACTCATCAAATTTAATGAAATCAGACGTTTTAAAAAATAATAAACTGGATGACTTGTGGTTCACTGGTTATCATGAAAATCATGCTTGATTGCACTTTGTGAGACGTTTTGACCAACAAATTAAAAATCTGTTATGTGCACATATTATATATAGCATACATGGTATATAATTTAGTAGTTTGATCATTTGAACACATTAAAAATGGTATACTAGACTACAAGACTATTGCTGAGTGAGGACATACTGCCTAATATTTTAATTAATATTTAAACCTAAACATTATGCAATGATAAACGTTTTGAACATCCCATCGCATGTTTAATTCAGAGAGTTAATTTATCATCCTGGAAATTATTCATTATGAAAGTTATGCTGCATTTTTAATACTGTTTTGAGTGAAAGGTTTTAAACTTTCAATGAGTCCTGCATGACTACTGCTCTTTTTCACAGATGTAGAAGATAAATCCAGACTAAACTACTAAACAACCTCAAGAAATATACATGTTTTGCCCTTAATATTCATGACATATGGTTTAATTATGAAAATGCAATCCTACTAAAAGTCTAAATGCAATTATAAGACAAATAACATTTAAATGATCATTTTGCTACCAATTCTGCTTGCATGTAACACACATCAATTAAATTTGGGGATTACATATTCAGTTTGCAACTTTTAAAGCATTAACATTAGTAAGCATTTGTAAAACTGTGGTTGTAAATGTAAATTATATATTTAATTTAAAATTTGCACGTCTAGGGAAATGTACATTTAAATACAGAAATGCATTGCCATTTTAAAGTACATGTTTGCATATTACATTTCTAATTGAATTTTATTTTCGACGTTTACTTAATTTAATTGCAGAAACTCATTGTCTCAATTCAATTAAGTCATTTTTACTTAAATGTAGTAAGTATTTATTCTTACTAATGTATTAAAACGAAACATTCCCTACTTCACAGACAGTCACATTTTCACATTTACTTGTTTTGTTGACTTCACTCAATCTGTAATCTGTTATTTGAGTTTTACAATTCTATATCCTCTGTAAATCTCACACTAATCCATGTCTACCTAATTTAACTGAGTGCTCACAATACACAATAACACTTAATATTTATTACATTTATTTTACAGTCTATCACAGCATGCTGGGAATTAGAAATCTGCATCGATAGGTTAACACATTCAGTTTAGGTTTAGCCTAATACAATTCAATCTTGGGCCCTATCATATACAATAAGGCGCAAGACATGTATGGTGTGATTTGTTGCTGTTTTCAGACCAGCGCAACAGTAATTTTCATGTTCTGCACTACGTTGTTTGAATACCAAATCCATTTGTGCCACTTTGTGGACTAATGGGTGTGCTGGTCTATAAAGGAGGTGTGTTAAGGTGCATTGTTGGTGCTTTGGTATTTTGAGGAACTAAAATAGACCGCACCATTGACCAACTAAAAGCTGCTCTAAAGTCCAGCACAGAGCACATTAGTTATGGTCCAAATGCTTACACATTGCTAAATACACAGAGGATGTACAGCAATACACAAATATCTTTACAGACAAACAGAATTAAAGGATTAAAATGTTACAAAATTATTATTTTCTACATAAATATAAAAGCCACTGCCTCCATGCCTTCTTCACCTCTTTATTCATGACAATCTGCATCTGTAAAATGTTATTATTCATTCATTCATTTTCTTTTCGGCTTAGTCCCTTCATTAATCCGGGGTCGCCACAGCGGAATGAACCACCAACCTATCCAGCACATGTTTTTCGAGGATACCCTTCCAGCTGCAACCCATCACTGTGAAAGGTCCAATTCCCCTATAGCAAATGTGTTTGGACTTGTAAGGGAAACCGGAGCACCCGGACGAAACCCATGCCAACACGGGGAGAACATACAAAATGCACACAGAAATGCCAACTGACCCAGCTGAGGCTCAAATTAATGACCTTCTTGCTTTGAGGCGATCTTGCTACCTACTGCACTACCGTGATGCCAGCTAATGTTTTTATTATTATCAATATTATTTATTAAATGCAGATTTATATTTGCTTTAAAGAGCACCTATTTTACCCCTTTTTTAAGATGTAATATTAATGTTATGGTTCTTCTGAGTGTGCCTGTTTAGGTTCAGTTCAAAACACAATTCATTTTTTTTATTATGATGTGTTAAAAAGTGTCATTTTGGGGGCACGTAGACAGTTCGCTGTTTTAGGGGCGTGTTGATTCACATAAAAATTAGTTTCGACTTCCCGCCCAAATTATCAAGGGGGCAGAGCCAAGAGCTCCCCCGCTTTGTGTATGGCAACAGACAAGCAGACAGAGAGAAGCAACATGAGTGAGAGGACCAGCATTCAGCTGTACATGTACGACTCAGACACAGACCAAGCAGAGAGTACAAAATCATTTGTGTCTTTGTATAGTTTTACAGCCAACTGTGTGCTAGTTTAAAGCTCCGAGCTTGTAGCCTACACCGAGACTAATAACCAAGCACACTAAATTAACTTTGACTGAGCGCCGGTGTGTGTCACTTGATATAAACTTATGTTTAGAATTCAGAAATGCATGCTGCGTGGCGCGACGCTGCATGTCGCTGAGTGGCGCTTCTGGTGTACGACCTGCTTGAGGCTATAACTAAAGGGCGTCATACACCGGATGCGCCGCTCAGAGCCATGACACGGCACACCAGACGCGCACATTCACATGTTATTTAAAATGAAACTATTCAGATAATGCTCTGTGGCGCAGCAGAAATATAAACAGTGTCCTGAGCAGGGCCAGCGCGTCCATAGAGGCGACCTAGGCGGCAGAATAGTGAGCGAATCCCCCAGTCCTCACTTTCATCTGCGACAACGCGAAATGCATGGTGCTGCGCATCGTTAGTTTGTTATTTCCAATGGAGGAACGCGCACGTGAGGCAGCACGCTCGCACTTTCCAGCTGCATCTAGTTAAGATGACAGGGAGCTTCTGTGACCGCGGAAAATACAAACCGCCGAAGTTTAAGGAAGACACAATGAAAAGTACACATGTATGCAAACACACCAAAACTCACAAACACTGGCAGCGAGGAGAGCGATAACGTGGTGAATGTTGAGCCCAATGAGTCTTACATCTAAAAATAAAGCAAGGGTGTTTCTTTGGTGACCTCGCTTTGACTCACACGCTGAAAATGGCGGACGTGAATCAACATACTGAGGATATGGTAATGCACACCTGTCAATCAATATTGGTGGGCGGGGGGACCGCACTCCTACGTCAAGTTTGCTGGATATTAGAACTGAATTTAGAAATAGTTTTGACACAAATCTTTGCTCTTAACAAATGAGATTAAATATGTGGGCTAATGGATGTGGTTAGTGGAGTGAGTTTCCACCGTTTCCTCACTCCACCAAAGTAAAGGAGTAAAGTAAAGAGTAAAAGTAAAGTAAAGACAAAGTAAAGAGGCTGAATGGAGGAGGCTCCTTCTTTATCCTGGTGCTGCAGATGCTCTGTTTAACTGTTTTCTCGCTAGTGAAGCGTTCAGTTTTTACACAAAGTCCGCCATGTAAATAGCAAATGCACCATGGAGCGACGCAACTGACTCTTAAAGGGAATGAGAGATGAGACTCTGATTGGTTTAATGCACGTGATGCTCAAAACACACCCAGAACTCATTAAGAGAACAAGCACAACCCTGTTAGACCATGCGCCAGGGCGCAGAACGTATTTATCCATCCTTAAAATAGCAAAAGTGGATTCGGGCACGCTCTTAATGCATTAGCGCCATGCACTTTATACTTTGCGCTTAGATCATTAAATTACAGCCCTTAAAGTGAGTTAATGTAACCTTTTTCTATTAAGCACAATGAACTTTCATTAAAAAATGTCAAAGGAACTCCTTTCAATTCAGTAATCACACTGATCAATTTTACAGTTCTTTAATGGACTGTTATGACACGTTTAACATTCATCAGCATCTTAAATGCTTGAAAAAATTTTATATTTTGATTTATAAAAAAACATGTGAACATTTATACTGTATGTATTTATGTATACATTATATCATCTTTGCATCAAATACAAAAAGCTGATGAGCGCTTGTGTGAGGTGTGTGTTATGCAGTGTATGGGGGCAGGCAGGGCCGGAACAAGCCGAACTGCCGCTCTAGGCAATGGACTAGCACGCCGCCCTTAACCCGAAAGTGACAACGAACCTGACCAGTTCATAAAGTAAGGACGGGGGGTTGATGTTGCGAATGAGTCAGTACGTTGGGTTGGGCGGCGGGAAGCGTTTGCCGCCGTCACTATTATGTCAGACCCCTATTATGCAAGTGTTCTGTTGATGTTGTGGATGAAAGTCAGTACGTTGGGTTGGGCGGCGGGGTGCATTTGCCGCCCTCATTATTATGCCGCTCTAGGCGGCCGCCTAGGTCACCTCTATGGACGCGCCGGCCCTGGGGGCAGGACAGTAAGGCTGATTTATACTTCTGCGTCAAGCGCACTGTTATTTATCTGAGAGCCGTGCGCCCGATGCAGCGAGTGTTTACAAGTGTGGAGTCCCGTGAAGGAGCTCAAGATAGAGACTGCTGTTTTGTGTTTACCTCATGATTAAAGTTGTTGCACGTCCGCCGGTGACCGCCTGAAAATGAGCAAATTTGAGCCACTTGTACATTAAGGAAGTGTTCAGAAAAAACAAAACACCAGCGAAGAAACTCGACACAGAGGAACATAAACACCTACTGCCAGCTAGTGTTTCGGAAGTGTATTACAGAGAAACAGAAACAGCGCACAGAAGTATAAATGCACGGCAATGCGCGAGGCTTGCGCCGTGGGTCACGCCGATCACTCAACGCAGAAGTATAAACCAGGCTTAAATCTGTCATTATTCTCTCCTCTGGCTGCCATTTCCAGTCTCACACTATTGTTTTCCTCTTTCTGAAAGTCTTGATAACACCATCCTGGAGTCGTTCTGTCATTATTTCAGCAAATAGGATTGCAAAAACATGATTTGTTGTACTCTCCTATTCACTGCGCTCTAAGTTTACCAACTCTGATGACTTCTGCTATCGAGAAACCTGGAAATGTGGAAAGAAATGGCACAAGTACTATGTTAGCATTTTTATCACAAACTATATAATCTTAGCATTTGAGAAAATGGAGGCGTTTGTGTAATATTTGGGGAGCATCAACACACGGCCGGGGTCAGATAAACAGCCTGCAGTCAGATTACACAGTCAGTTTCCCCTTTCAGAGCTGTTTCCTTGGCAGATGATGATGAGGAAAACTATCATAACATCTGTGAGTTTCCACATATGCAGCGCAATTCAATTCACTCTTTCTGCTGCAGGATCCACTTTCACTGCAACATTAGCATCCGCGCTGTTCAGACATGTGAGAACTTGATAAATGTATAATAAAACAAACTAGACTACAGTGTTGAAGAAAAACAAATAAATCCATTACTTAAAGGGGAGCTATTCTGCCCTTTTTGTAAGATGCATCTCTGATGTCTCTAGTGTGTGTAATAACTCTCTGAAAATTACCCCTTTTTTCGCCACAGAGGAATGAACTGCCAACTTATCCATGTTATAACGCAGCGGATGCCCTTCCAGCCGCAACCCAACACTGTGAAACACCCATACCCACTCATTCACACACACACACACACACACACACACACACACACACACACACACACACACACACACACACACACACACACACATAAACTATGGACAATTTAGTTAATCAATTCCCCTATAGCGCATGTGTTTGGACTGTGGGGAAACCGGAGGAAACCCACGCCAAACCCATGGGGAGAACATGCAAACTCCACACAGAAACACCAACTGACCCAGCCGAGGCTCAAACCAGCAACTTTTTTGCTGTGAGGCGATCGTGCTACCCACTGTGCCACTGTGACACCCCACAATTATTATTACTATTATTATTATTATTATTATTATTATTATTATTATTATTATTATTATTATTATTATTATTATTATAACCTTTTTTTACTAGAAAAAAAGCATTTTGAGATTAAAAAGCTCTGTTACAAGAGCATCTTGGCCAAGATTAAACAGTATACAGTTTACATGGGTTTAATAAACAAACAAACATATTCATGGTGACATAATTCATCCATCAAAACACACATACAACGATATTTAAATGTTCTAATTATACTATTATATAAATACTATTATAATTAATTCTAAATAATATCATTGTTAGGCCTCACGGTGGCCTAGTGGGTAGCACAATCACCTCACAGCAAGAAGGTTCGAGCTCCGACTGGGTCAGTTGGCGTTTCTGTGTGGTTTCCATGTTCTCCTCGTGCTGGCGTGGGCTTCCTCTGGTTTCCCCCACAGTCCAAACGCATGCGCTAGAAGGGCATCCACTGCGTAAAACATATGCTGGAATAATCGGTGGTTCATTCCGCTGTGGCGACCCATGATAAATAAGGGACTAAGCTGACGGAAAATGAATGAATAAATGAATATCAATGCAATTATGAATTATCTCCTTAAATATGTTTTTTCTTAACATTACAAAGCTCTTTTCTGCCATCTCAGTCATGAATAAATGGTCCATTAAATAATAGTTTTATGGTTAATAAGTAATACTACTGAAATGCCAGCAACATCAATCTAAGAAATAGCTCAGTTTTTGTAATGGTTAACACTTTATCCCCCGGTTTCACAAACAAGGTTTAAGGCTAGTCAAGAATAAATTGCATGTTTGAGCTGTCTCAACTCAAAATAACTTGCGGTGAGATGTCTTAATGTAATGTTTATTTATATAGTGCATTTATTGTGTATGGCCATACACCCAAAGCACTTCACAATCATGGGGGGGGGTTGTCTCTCCACACCACCACCAGTGTGCAGCTCTACTTGGATGATGCGACGGCAGCCACAGGACAACGGCGCCAGTGCGCTCACCACACACTAGCTATAGGTGGAGGGGAGAGATAGTGATAGAGTAAATTTGGTGGATGGGAATGATTGGGAGGCCATGAACGTAAGGGCCGATAGAGGGACTTTGGCCAGGACACCAGGGCTACACTCCTACTCTTTACGGGAAGTGCCATGGGATTTTTTATTGACCACAGAGAGTCAGGATCTCGGTTTTTAATGTCTCATCGGAAAGATGGCGCCCACTGACGGTATAGTGTCCCCTTCACTTTCACTGCGCATTAGGACTCACACAGACCACAGGTTGAGCGCCCCCTGCTGGCCTCTCTAACACCACTTCCAACAGCAACCTAGTTTTCCCATGTGGTCTCCCATCCAGGTACAGACCAGGCTCAGCCCTGCTAAGCTTCAGTGAGTAACCGGTCTTGGGCTGCAGGGTGATACGGCTGTGGCTAAAATACGTTAAAATACATCAGTGTCATTTTTTTGTCTCCAGGTTCACACCAGTAATATGTTTTTCTAAAGCCATTTTTATAAATGTGGCTTAAATAGCCTAATTTAACTAAGGCCTAGTCCTGGCTTAATATAAGCCCTGTTTGTGAAACTGGGCCTATTTGTTGTAAAATGTACAAATATTAATACTATTATTATCAGTATTATTATTATAACCTTTATTTTACAAGGAAAGCACATTAAGATTTAAAATCTCTTTTACAAGAGCGTCCTGGCCAAGATTAGGCAATATACAGTTCACATGGGTTTAACAAACAAACAAACAAATAACAGATAACATCACTCATCCATACAAACACACATACAACGACGTTTAAAAGCGATAATTATACTATATACTATTAAATAAATACTAGCATAATTCATTCATTCATTTTCTTTTCGGCTTAGTCCCCTTATTAATCTGGGGTCGCCGCATCGGAATAAACCGCCAACTTATCCAGCATATGTTTTACACAGCGGATGATCTTCCAGCTGCAACCCATCACTGGGAAACATCCATGCACACTCATTCACACCCATACACTATGGCCAATTTAGTTCATCAATTCCCCTACAGCACATGTGTTTGGACTGTGCTGGAAATGGGAGCACCCGAAGGAAAGCCACGCCAACATGGGAAGAACATGCAAACTACTCACAGAAATGCCAAATGACCCAGCCGAGGCTCGAACCAGCGACCTTTTTGCTGTGATGCAATCATGCTACCCACTGTGCCACCGTGATTAAACAGTATACAGTTTACATGGGTTTAACAAACAAACAAAAAGCAGGTAACATCATTCATCCATCAAAACACACATACAACGACATTTAAAAGCTATAAGTACACTATATACTATTAAATAAATACTAATATAATTCATTCATTTTCAGCTTAGTCCATTTATTAATCTGGGGTCGCCACAGCGGAATGAACCGCCAACTTATCGGTTGCCCTTCCAGCCGCAACCCATCACTGGGAAACTTCCACACACACCCATTCACACTCATACACTACGGACAATTTAGCCTACCCAATTCCCCTATAGCGCATGTGTTTGGACTGTGGGGGAAACCGGAGCACCTGGAGGAAACACAGGGAGAACATGCAAACTCCACACAGAAACGCCAACTGACCCAGTCGAGGCTTGAACCAGCCATCTTCTTGCTGTGAGGCGATCATGCTAACCACTGAGCCACCGTGATGCCTACTAATATAATTAATAATTCCACGAAGTAATATTTACATTCAGGTATTCATTATTGTCAAAATAAACCCAGAAATGCACTGTAAAGATTTAGTTCTGTGATGAAACACAACATGAAACATTGATTGAGTCCCGATCAGCCTGTCTGTGTGTATTTTAACATAACAGCCAACTCACTGAGCATTTCCTGGCTAATTAAACAAACTACTTACAGAATAAATAAATATTTAGACATGAAATATTGATTTGACTTATTTTATGTGTGTGCTGGGAGAGACAGCGAACACATTTACTGCACACAGGTAACAAAGCTCTCCCAGATGAGCTGTCAGTCATACGCTGTTGCCGTGGGCAACGGTCATTATTTTGAAATATGTGACCGCTGGATGCAATAATCGACCAATCAGAATCAAGTTTTTTTTCTGACATCCACCTAATAACCTTCATTAGTCTGTCAGCTGTTTGCAAATCAATGGAGCTCCAGTGTTAATGTAATGTGCTGTCAGGAGTGTGTGTTATCAGCATGGGACCATAATATTTAACTCTAACCCTTGTCATAGACACGATTTTGCATTTATTAATGTCATAAATTTAGTTTTTTAGGTCACACTTTATTTTAAGGGACAATTCTTGCTATTAATAAAGCATTAACTGTAACTTTAGCCTAAATAAACTAATAATTTGCTGCTCATTAATAGATAATATTTTTTTATAGGTAGTAAATTAGGATCATGCTTTATGCAGTCAATCTCCTAATAACAGCCTAATAACTTAATCTCATGTACTCACTTAATTACATGTGTGTAAATATATATATATATATATACAGTATAAATTTGTTCAGTGTTTATATTAATTCCAATGATGTGATTAGCTAATACATATTGGCCAATGTTTATATGATTATATTTACAATGTAGTTTGTAAATTAATGTTATCTCTCTTTTAATAGATATCTTATATGAGGGACTTTTCATTGTAAACCTTAAGTTAAACAGTTGTTGTTTATTTCATGGGTAACACTTTACAATAAGGTTCATTAGTTAATGCATTTACTAACATGAACATGAACAACACTTGTACAGCATTTATTAATCATAATCCAACATTCACTAATGCATTATTAACATCCAAGTTCATGCTTGTTAACATTAGGTAATGCACCGTGAATTAACATGAACTAACAATGAACAACTGTATTTTCATTAACTAACGTTACCTAACATGAACAAATGCTGTAGTAAATGTATTGTTCATTGTTTGCTCATGTTAGTAAATGCATTAACTAACATTAACTAATGAACCTTATTGTAAAGTGTGACCATTTACATGTTATTAGTTTGTAAGTTACTACACTAACAAAATCATTTAGCATAAATCTGTAATTTTTTATTTATTTATTTATTTATTTATTTATAAAATTTATTTATTTTTTAAATGTATTTATTTATTTTTTAATATATATATATATATATAT
>CAIGQZ010031038.1:0-12284 GCA_903798205.1 Danio tinwini | reverse complement strand
ATATATATTATTATTATTATTTACAAAATTATGTGCAGCAATAGCAAAAACAAATAAAATAAGATGTCTGCAGATTCTGACCGACCGACCGACCGACCAACCGACCGACCGACCGACCGACCGACCGACCGACCGACCTATCCTCCTCCTTCCCTAAACTCAACCAAAATTTACAAAAACAATCTAGAAAAAAAGAAAAGCCCTCATCTGATTTTTACCACATTATCAGATTTTATCACATTCTCACCCTGTAATTTGCTCGTTTATTTTCTGTTTTTGTCTTACCTGCTTTCTGGAATCATTCTTCATCAGACTCGAACCCCGTCATCGTGGTCAACTCCTCTCTACGCCTCAGTCCGCCGACGTACACGACGAGCTAACGGGACAAATTGGTTACAGCGGGAAAGTCGTCCACACGGAGGTAAGCAGTCAGCTGATAAGCGCAAAAAGCAATGACGCCGCACCGCTCCATAGCGTTCGTTTAAAAAATGAATTGCAGCCATACGTACCTCTGGCTACATAATTTGTGGTCTCCAGAAACAAACATAAGACTAAGTTTTCAGAATGAGCATGTGTTATGTGTGTGTTTTTAACACTCAATTGGTGTCTCGATTTTATTTTAAGGTACCACATTGTTAAAAAAAATAGCTGCATTAATTATTTTTTCGTTATCATATTATCGTTTCCGATCATCTCAACTCACATCAATCAAATGGACTAAAAATGTTAAGTTAAAATTTGCATAACTAGCTAAATTTAGTCGAGACCTGATTAATGTTTTAAAACAAGTTTAGCAACATAAAAGAAATATTTGTTGTCTTGACTTAATTTGTCATTACATTTTTTACAGAAAATTATTTGGCATTGGTAAACCAATTATGACTTTTACCTCAATAAATTCCTAATTTGCTCTGTATTAATAATCATTAAAGTAGTAATTGGGTTTATGTATTGATTATAATTAGGGATGTAAAATAAGATTATACTTTGTAAGTGCTAATAAATAGTGAATATCTTAATAACAGGCAGGTAATAAGCCAGTAGTTAATAGTGAGACTTAGTGCATAAAGTGTTACCATGTTTTCATAGTTTCATTAGTTTTAAACATGCATTAATATTTATGTTTTGTGTTTGCAGTAAATGACATCAAAAATAAAGAGATGAGCACATGTGCGTTAGTAACACGGCGCCTGAGGGAGAGATGGTAAATCCTGGTGTAATCAATCTCTCTGTAAATTTTCTCCTCTTTTATAAAGAAACGCTATCACTCAGAGAGAATAACTCTGGGGCTCAACTTGATTCAATCATTGCTTCCGCGATATGGAAACATTATCTCTACTCAAATCATTCATGCAGTGTTGTGTCCACACAAAAACTGTGACTTTTTGAATCCATACCTGACGGAAATATCTCAAAGCCAATGCTAAAACGATACCAGGACCAAACCTGAAATTCCAGGACAAGTAATTGAATAATGGATGACCAGACAGGACAATCTTTCTTTTATTTATTAATTAAGAGCGCTGAAACTGCTCAAGTGACAACATGTTCTGCCCTGATTTCCAAGCTGTAGAGAGGAAATATTAGCAATATTAGTCATCACAGTATTATTATGTAAATATGAGACATAATTGTCACGATCACCAGCGATCTACTACCAGAGATCGCTGGTAAACACACTCACATTCATATAGACTACAAATCCGCCATGTTTTGGACTACAACACACACACACACAACCTGTTCCAGATCATGACTGATTGCAAACACGCAGCTGAAGCTGCTCAGATACTGATTACATGGACTATAAGTACTTCACAAACACAAACACTGTTGCTGAGTCTTGTTATCTGTTTAAGTGACATTACAACGCATTTTCCTTTGTCTTGTTTTGCCGTGTTTTTGATCCTTGCCTCGTTTATTTGTTTAATCCTGTTTGCTGCCTGCCTTCTGACCATTTGCCTGCTATTTTGACTAGGACTCTGGATTGCCCTCATACATCTGTTTGCTCCTGTGTTGAACATTGCTTGCCTGAACGTCCTGCCAATAAAACCCTGCAATTGGATCCTCACTCCTGTTGTCAGTGTCACATCCCTGGTTACAATAATATTAGCTTTCAGGCTTATTAGATCTATAATTGCAATGCTACTTCAGCAATCTTAGTAGTTTATGTTATTACGTAGATTGGATGAATTCATTTCGGATTGATTTAATTTCTTTAAGTAAACTGCACAAGTTGCTAATTTATTTTTGGGGTAGTCATTTTGATCGAGACACTTTATTAAAATATGATTCATATTTGGATGGCATGGTAGCTCTATGGTTAGAACTGTGGCCTCACAGTAAGACGGTCATTGGTTTAAGTCCATGTTTGGTCAGTTGATGTTTCTGTGTGGAGTTTGCATGTTCTCCCCATGTTTGCGTGGGTTTCCTCCAGGTGCTCCGGTTTCCCCCACAGTCCAAACACATGCGCTATTAGGGGAATTGATTAACTAAATCACAGGTGTCAAATCCAGTTCCTGGAGGGCGGCAGCTCTGCACAGTTTAGCTTTAACCCTAGAACTAAACTGTGCAGAGCTGTGGCCCTTCAGGAACTGGATTTGACACCTGTGAAATAAATTGTCCAGTGGTATATAGTGTAAGTGATTGAGTGTGTATGGGTGATTCCCAGTACTGGGTTGCAGCTGGAAGTGCATCCAGTGTAAAACATGCTGGAATATTTGGTGGTTCATTCCTCTGTCTCGACCTCTGAAATAGAGACTAAGCCGAAGGAAAATGAATGAATGATTGATTCATATCTTTTCAATAGATTAAATTAAGCCTTCAAGTCAGTTTAACAAGTTTAAGAATCCTGATTCAATATATTTAATCAAAACAGTGAATTTTATTGAAAACAAAGTGACTGAGGGGTCTTAAATAAGTCCTAAAATATGTTGAATTCTCTGAAATATGGATTTGTAGGTCTTGAATCCTCTTAAACAGGTCTTAATTTTATTTGTCCATGTAAAGCTACCAATTCAGGCCAACACTCATCTAATCACCAACAATCCATCTCAATACAGTTACATTTATTAATTATATTCACCAATTTGGTTTACTTAACACGATCACCAGCGATCTCATCCTTGCAGGTTACTGGAGAACTACACATCGGTCACCGAACTGGACTACAAGAACCATCATGCACCTCACACCGAACTGGACTACAAGAACCATCATGCACCTCACACACACCAGTTCCCGATTCCCCCTGATTACACACACACAGCTGGTAACTCATCATGGACTGATTACCTGGACTTTATAATAACCTCACACACACATTGTCGAGTCTTGTTTTATTGTAACACCACAAAGTGTTTTCTTGCCTTGTCTTGCCGTGTTTTGACTCTTTGCCTTGTTTTATCATTTCCATTGCTTTCGCTTCCTGTCCTGACCATTGGCCTGCTTTGCTGACCATGCTTCTGGATACTGGATACTGTTTCTACCCATTTGACCATTGCCTGCGAGACTATTCCTTGTTTAATAATGTGTGGATCCTCAATTCCGTCGTCCAGCTCCCTCCGTTCCACTTACATCCTTACAGTATCATTTGTTTAAATGTTCTCAGTGTATTAACAGATATCTGGTGCTGAAAAAAGACTACTGTATGTATATATCTGGAGTTTCCTTGCTTTGACACATCATTTGAAATATGTGGGTAGGAAATAACCAAATTAACCAATTTATTTTAATGGGACAAGTAAAAAACCTTTTCCACTGGACATTAGAAATAAGGATTAGCATTTAGAGCTGTGCAAGTCTGAAATTTACTTCATTAATGTCTTAAAAAAGTCTTATTTGACTTGGTGAAACTAGCAGAAACCCTGGATTTCAAGCTTTATAAAATGTATAATCAGGTCAAACAATCTATTGCCAGTGAATTGCATTGCATTTAATTGTCACTGCGTTTCATCATCAACAAATTGGTGATCCATTTAAGAGAAAGTGACAAACTGCAAGCGATTTTATTTTCTAAATGTGAATTTTGTCATTATTCGGAAGCCCAATAGCTTAATTGTTTGTTTGTTTTATTTGTATTTATTGTACTTTATATTACAAGTACTTTATATTTCTTTTATCCTTGTTTTATCCTCCAACCTGCTCTTTAAGATCTCAAAACTCAGGGCTTCTTGTAGTACCTAGAATAGCAAAATCGAGTAAAGGAGGTCGAGCATTCTCATCCCTAAACTCTGGAATAGCCTTCCTAATAATGTCCAAGGCTCAGACACACTCTCATTCTTCAAAACTAGATTAAAGACCTATCTTTTTAGCAAAGCATACACTCAGCGCATTGCATAGCGGTATGACGCAGGATGTGCCCCACACAGGATTTTGCTTCTTGTTTATATACACTATGAACAGCAGCTACACTAATTATTCTCCTTATTCTGTATTTCCACCTGGGGGTACTCATCTCGAGGCCCTCAGACTATGCAGTGCCACTGATGCAATCCAAGACCAGCAACGAGATGATCCCAAGGTTTCTGGACCAGGCCGTATCCTGAGCTGCTGCTGTGGTGGTCATGGTGGAGAGCATGAGACTGATTCCTGTGGTGCTCCAAGGACAGACAAGTCTTCGCTGAGGTCCAGCTTTCTGCGCCTAGACTGCAGCTCTGCACAAGACGTTTGTCAATAGGAGAAATGGTTGTGCCCAACTGAGCCTGGTTTCTCTCGAAGTTTTTTAAATTCTTCACTTTCGTCAATTGGTGAAGTTTTTTCCTCGCCGCTGTCGCCACTGGCTTGCATGGTTCAGGATATGTAGTGCTGCGCATCGATGGAATTGCTCTTCAGTGTTTGGACTCTCAGTAGTGATTATTAAACCGCACTGAACTGAGCTAAACTGAACTGAACTTAAACACTGAAAACTGAACTGACACTGTTTACATTCACTATAAACTTCCATGTGAAGCTGCTTTGACACAATCTACATTGTATAAGCGCTATACAAATAAAGATGAATTGAACTGAAGTTTATGTAAAGCACTTCGAGTTACCATTGTGTATGAAATGTGCTTAATAAACTTGTTTTGCTTTCATAAATTCTAAATGCGAAGGTTGTCACTGTTTTGGAGCACACTAGCATATGGTTACCCTTAAGGCTAACTTACTGATTCTAACATATAAAAAACGACTTTAATTTCTCCAGGTCTCTAAAGGTGCAGTAGGTGATCTGACAAAATGCTATCTGTTAGCATAATAACTTTAAAAACACAATCCTTCCCCGTCCAAAACCACGCCTCCTGAAATCACGAACACGCACATAAAAGATGACAGTTGACAGCCCACTAGATCATGTCATTCGCCAGTTAGAAAATGTATAGTACTTTATAATACTACAATTCTGAATGAAAAACGGTATTATCTCTAGCAGGTGTTTTAGCTGTGTAGCAAGCAGAACTTATTATAATGTGCAAAATGTCATGCATGCAAGGATCACTGGTCTCACTCTCTCACGTGCTTTATCCTAAATCGACTCTGCTTAGATTATGCTTGGCCGGCGGCGTGCAGGACTATACTTATTACTGAGCCATACTGACAAGGTATTTCAGAGTGAATATTCAGAGTAGCATGAACAACGGAGCGCGTCACAGGCTGTCGTTGTTCAGAAATGACTCAATGTGAATATAACACCATCTTCAGCTCAGTAAAGCAGGCTAGGCAGAATAGCGATGTTTACTGAGGTTCTGTTGTTAAACTAAATATAAATCTACATTATCGATGCTGTAAAAGGAGCTTATGACACTGAATACAGTCACATCAATCTGTCAGCGAGAGATTTCAGTGGCTGAACAACACTTCAGTGCAGATAACCCATTCATAACAACACAATCTACATCAGCTTTGAGTAAAGGAGATTTAAAACAGAACATGACCTGTCTAACAGAAATACTTCAGCCATGGTGTCGTCCTTCCTCCAGCGTGCAAAACTAACTCCAATATTGATGCAGGAGTTTAACACGTTTTGATTCAGCATTTGTTTTTACCACGGTCACTCTCTTGTGTGTTAATGAATGTGGCGGATCTGTCTGTGTGAACAGAGGTGCACAGATGTACAAATCTATATTTGCTGACAGATATAGTTTGGGCTTCTTATCAGAATTATGGGAATTGTTGGCCCGACAATTTTTAGATAAACATTTTTCAGTCTTATTCCTCACCCAGAATATAAAAATACAAATAAATACATTTAGATCATTTACTTTAATCATTACTATTGGAATGTGAAGAGACTTTTAACCAGGGCTGCGTTATCCCTTGCCGCTGAACTATCGTAGTACGATGCATCGTTTGGGAAAAGAACGATGTAGTGACGAGTGTTTCCCGAAATCCCGTAGTTTCTCTGTCGCAGATCCATTGTTTGAACCACGTTAGTTATAACGCAAAACACCCATAATGATGCTCTGAACGGGGTGGAGTAACTACTTATTTAGAGAAGAACCCCATCATTTCCAAATTATATTGTTTTACACGCACACACATTTAACGAAAAAATCCAATATTAGTTTTGATAAAACATGCACTCGCTTGCCATATTAATTGAAATATATGTGAACAGCACATATAGAGCCTGTGTTTCCTTTACAAATATTATTAAGAACATTACATATTCTATTCTAAAACACGAAAATCGCTTACAAAAGCTATCACTATTCTAATATCATATATAAATCATATAAATAAATAAATAAATAATAAGGCAATTTATGTAGAAATTAAATGTAATATTTATTATTTATTAAGAAATGAAGAAAATTATACTTTAATAATAATATTAACAATATTAATGATGGTGATGATGATGATTATTATTATTAGGATATTGTTAATTTATTTTTTTTTAAGTCTACTTTTACAATTTGACATAATTAATAACCTAATGTAAATTAAAAGCTTTAATGTATGCTGTGTTTTTTTTGTTTTCACAAGCTTTAGAGACATAACATAAATTTAGCTTTTAAATAATAGGTCACCTATAGCTTTCATCATGAGCCACGGCTGTGTTCCAAATGACATCAATGTTTTCAAAATGCACTGCGAAGGGGGCGCAATTGTAAACATTCTGAGTTTAAATGTTAGAATGTGCTAAATGAATAGGGCATGGGGGGGATAACTGGGAATAGAACACAGAACTATGTTTCTAACTACAGCTCCAGAGGTGTACATGTGTACAAGTTTGCGACGCAGTTTGCGAATGGACTGATGGATTTGGGAAACGTCAAATCAACAAACTATGTTTGTAACGACGCAACTTGTGACCTTAGTTGGCTAATAATGCTTTTCGGAAAGGCACCCCAGCACAACAAATCATGTTTCTGAACAAAAATCACCTACTGGACCTTTAAATTGTTAATATCCTTAAATTGATGAGGAATAACTGGGGAGAAATTTGTTTTTTTTTTGCCACCTTTCATCTTCTGAAGCTACATCTACACTAATCCAGGTCATATTCCATGTTCACAATATCATTTTCAATTACACCCGAAAAAAATGGTCATCCACACTAAAGCGACTGAAAACACTTTTGTTCATGTTCTGAGCATAAGACGCTTTTACCTTCATCATATCTGCCTGACATCTATTTACTTTCCATGTCTTTGAAACGTTGCACCGAAATGTCAAAGAAACAACAGCTCTCAGTAAACATTCCCTGTGCTTGAAGAGAGGCAATGTAGAGCATAGACAATATATACAGCATCCAAAACATCTCCTCTACAATGCTGTCCACCATGTTAGGTGAATTGGTTACATGACTACATCACAAGACCAAAATTCATCACCATTTTTGAAATTCTCAGTTTTCCAGTCCACACTGCAACAAGAATCTCTGTCCACATTAAAGCGCAACATATACTGTGATGCATGTTAAGAACATGCTGAACCAACAGGGGGCGATAATGACACATATGCCAGATTCACATCAAACACGGAATTAAGTATTTATACGAGTAAACTGCATACAAATCAATGCAAATGTGAGAACAGAGGAGGATTACTGTCATGCGAGTGAACAACGTGAAACATGCGATGTGTTTGCTGCGAATGCGCTTCCGTGTTTGATGTGCAGCCAGCCAATCAGAAAGAACATGTGCATACTAATGGCATGAGGCGAAAACTGGGTAACACTTTATAATAACTACACACTTTGAATCATTTATTAAGCATTAGCAAACAATTTATTTATTATTTGTTAAGAGTTAACGCTACATCAACAGACGTTAGTAAGCAGTTCATAAATAAAGCTGCAAATGCTGTATTCTTGACATAACAACCCAGGCTCATTCTGAAAACGTAGTCCTGTGGGCGTTTTTGGAGACCGCGAAATATGTCCCAGGAGGTACGTATTTTTGCAGTTTTTGTTGTCGCGAATCTGTGAGAGGCCGATGTGTGTGCGTTTTCACATCTTAAATTTCTCTCGTGAGTGCCGTTCGCGCCAGCTGTTCTCGCATAAACCCACCAGAGGCCGCTGTCGACTGACTGTCTGTCTGACTGTCTGACTGAATGGCCAGCCGGCCAATCGACTGACTGACTCACCCTCCTCCTTCCCTAAACCCAACCAATTTTATCGACCCGCCCACCCACTTACTTCCCTGAAGCCAACCAACGGTTAACAAAAGCCGTCCAGAAAAAGAAAAGCCCTCGTCTGCTTTTTACCACTTTTTCAGATTTTACCGCATTTTCACCCTGTTATTTACTTGTTCATTTTAGTTTTAGGATTCTGTTTTTGTCTTACCTGATTTCTGGAACCACTCGAACCCCGTAGTCGTCATTGTCGTTGTCAACTTTCTGCGTCTCAAGTCCGCCGACGTAACACGACAAGCTAACGGGACAAACTGGTTGCAGCGGGAAAACCCATACATGGAGGTGAGCGGTCAGCTGGTGAGCGCGAAAAGAAACGGCATCATACCGCCCGGTAGAGTTCATTTAAAAAAAACGAAATGAAGCCATACGTACTTCCGACTACATAATTTGCTGTCTCCAGAAACATCCATGGGACTACGTTTTCAGAATGAGCCTGTGTTGACTTATAAGCACATCACTACATAAGCACATACTAAATAAAATATTGCACTATTTACAAAGCAGTTATTTGCTAATGCTTAATAAATGATTCATTATGTGTAGTTATTAGAAAGTGTTATCGAAAACGATAGTGTTGTGTAGTGTTGTGTTGTGTAGTAAACAGTCACCAGACATCCGTCACCAGTTTTTGCGTAGACAAAGCAAAACTGTAGAAAAGCAGTGCGGTTTTGAAAATACCCATGTTCATGTGGACGCAAAACTGAAATGCAAAGACAAATATATAAGTATACGAGTATGGCCTGAGAAGCCTGGACATGTGTAAAGCGGTTCTTCAGATATGGTGGATCCTCTCTCCATCAGAGCACATCTGGATTCTGCTGGGAGACGGAGAGGAAAGGGCAGCTTCACTATAAGCTGATTTTTTCTATAATAAGAGCTGGAGCTGCTTTGTATCCGGTGACCTTTGCAGCTGTCTATGTCTACTCTCACAGCCCGGAGTCTGTCAGTTTTACTGATCAGCTGCATTACAGCTCAGCGTTCGGGCAGATTTCTGGCCTTCCCTCAGTCCTCTCCCTGGATCACGGCGATCTGATGGGTAAAACACCAGATTGATGGAGCCCTATAGCTCATTGTGAAAACGTACCCCCGTATACATTTCTGGAGAGCGCAAATTATGTAGCTAGAGCTACGTATGGCTGCATTTCGTTCTTAAAATGAATGCTATGGGACGGTATGACATTTCTGTATTTTGTTTTCTTTTCACACTACCAGCTGACCACTTACCTCCATGTGGACGGCTTTTTCTAGTTTTAACCAGTTTGTCCAGTAGCTTGCCATGTACGTTGGCTGATTTGAGACGCAGAGCACAGTTGACTGCAATGATGGGGTTCGAGTCCGGTGAAGAACGGATTCAGAAAGCATGTAAAACAAAAGCCAAAAAAAAAAATTGCCAATAACAAGGCGACAATGTGGTAAGATCTGAAAATGTGGTAAAAATCAGGCGAGGACTTTTGCTGGGTTGCTTTTTAAAACTGTTGGCTGGGTTTAGGTAAAGGGTGGGCGTTGGTCAATCAGTGCTTTTTAAAACACTGCTGGTTGGGCTTAGGGGAGGCATTGGGCAGGTTAATCTGTGCTTTTAAAAAACACTACCCAGGTAGCAAATAATTCTGGCCCAGATTTGGCATGAAGCTGCCATAGCAGGCGTTCATCCGGTAATGGTATACAGTATGTGGACCAAACATAACCCAGATTTGGCAGAGGTGGCACTGTCTTTAAGACATGGGCCAGATGTCAAATGTAGTATTTGGTCCAGTTGTTAAAACTGATATGTGGGCTACCTAAGGTTGGCCTTTCTTGACCCACATTTAAAGGTGCTGTATGTAAGTTTTTGACTCTTCTAAAGCATTAAAATACCATAATATGTGTGCAGATATTTAAGAAACATCCCAAGTGAACATACTTGTTTAACTAAAAAACAATGCTGAAGTCAGATATTCTGCTTTGAAAATAGTTTTTCATGCCGGAGCGCTGTCTTTGTTTAGGTAAATTTAACCTGCACAATGCCAGTTTAGCCAATTATAATTCAGCACTCCGGGTTGCCTTGTTGGAAAACAGCATATTTCATTCATTCATTCAGAAAGACTCTGAAAGCGTGACTGAAATGGACAGTATCAGACGTCAAAATGAGACCGATTCAGTTCCACATGAGGTTATTAATTAGCAAATGATATAAATATTACGAGCGTAAACATTAGGTGAGCAGGTCACATTGTAACCGCGTGTCCTGACAACACGCTTTGTGACGAGATACGCAGTGATGAGTAGTTTGGCTGTTTGCACCAGACGAAACGCGACAGAAATGTAAATACAGCCATTCAGAAGCACAGAATATGCACTCACTCACCAAATGGTAAAGTTTATAATCTATTCAAACTCCCATTGTTATCATTTAGCACTTAATTAAGCACACAAGGTTTACCTGAGCTGATCTGTCAGGTTTCTGTTGTTCAGCTGTGAGAAATAGAAGCTGTTTCTAATATATCAATTTGAGGTGTTGGTTAGAACAAAAACTCATTTTAATATGGAAAATATTCCCTCTATCGCGTGTCGTTGCTTATTTTTACAACACAAGTTCAAGTTTAAGTTAAATTTATTTATAGAGCACATTTAAAAAAACAGTCACAATACTGACCAAAGTGCTGTACACAAGACAAGTCCAAAATAAAAAGACAGAATACAAAACATAGAAATAAGACAAGAGAAATAAGACAAGACAACACGGTTTAAATCAATCGCTGCTGTACTCAATCTGGCATCCCGCACTTGCGTTTATTTTGATCCAGGAATGCAATACCTAGCTCAACCACTGGGTGTCCAACTTACATACTGCACCTTTAAAATACTTTTAAATTATTTTTGAGTAAAGAAAAAAAAAATTCTACCAATAAGGTCACTTTAAGAAAAAAAACCACACCCATAATGCATCAAAGCTTCATGGGTTTATCAATTGCATTTCAGTTGGCACACACCAACATATCTGGCCAGTTCAGGCCCAGTTATGGGTTAACTTGGCTGAGTTTTGGCCCAAATATGGTCCCATGTTTGGCCTTTGTCTGGAAGCCAAACTTGGTCCAGTCATGTACCTTAAAGGGCACCTATGGTGAAAAATCGACTTTTCAAGCTGTTTGGACAGACATATGTGTAGGTGGAGTGTATAGACCGTCATATTGGGGTGATATAAACACACCCAGTGCTTTATTTTCAATTTAACAACACAAAAAAAACGGTGGACCAATTGGAGCGGTTTTGAGACCGACAGTAACTTGACGTAGGAGTGCGGTCCTCCCGCCCACCGAATTGATTGACAGCTGCGTATTAACGTGTCTCCATAGTAACGTGTATAATCAAATCAACAAGACAGGACGTCCGTAAAGCAACCGGGAATAACAATCTGTTCAGTTTGCTAGGATCATCAATCATCATCAAATGCAATCAAGAGTGAGTTTAACAAGTTTAAAATGTTTTAAAACAGTGCATGTGTGTTATGAATTACAGCCATTTACTTCAGCTTTACTTCATCAGCACAGACGCATGTCAGAACAAATATAAAAGACGCTTCAACCCCGGTTTGCGGATGTTAAATCAGGTTTATTTTGTACATAACAGATATCCATACAGCAGTGGAGATTAACCTGTATCCTGTCACATTTGCGTGCAAAAGC
>CAIGQZ010031036.1:12800-24808 GCA_903798205.1 Danio tinwini | reverse complement strand
ACCCTCTGGGCTCTGAGGAGAAGTGTCTGCATTCCCTGACATCTCTGTTGTTTTCACTTTCTTATTAATAATATTAAAGACTAAAATCTGACGCTGTGTTCAACACAAACTGTGCTACAATAATATGCAAGCAGCATGTACGTATTGTATGTTATTTTTGAGAATAATGTGGATATGCTTGTGTCACCCATCTTACACAAGCATATCCACATATAATAATTATATTTTTATAATAATTTGATCAGCTGTAGTTTAAAGTTGCTGAGTTTTTCTCCCCTACGGCCTTATTATGCAGTCCAGTCTTTGTCGCCATCTTGTGGCAGAACGGCAACCGTTTTTGTTCTGCACAGTATGACAAGCTGATGCCTTTAAATGAACTTCAATAGATTTAACACATAAAAATGGCAAATAACTCCGGAAACAGTTGTTTCCAGTTCTTCAAGAGTCCAGGTCTCCATGACCTCTGACCTGGCTGGGTACATCCTGAGGAAATAAATCATTAGGCATACAGAAAAGCAAACACGCACATATTATTCCAGATTTACTCTGAAGAGGGAGGACATCATATAATCTTGGCCCTTAAACATGCAACTTTATTAATAAACATAAAGACAGGAGAAATTGCACGTGTTGCTCCATCCTGGAGCGGACATCCATCAGAAAACCCACGCCATCAACTTACTATGTTTACTGTGTTCTGAGAGCTGAGATGATTATTATTTTTTTCCTCAAACATATCAAGGTAAGTGTATCATAAAAGTCTGTCTAACTCTCTCTCACACACACACACACACTCACAAACACACACACTATACTCCATGTAAGGGGGAAAAACTTTTTTGCACTGTAACTGATGATCAACCGTAAAAATCATAAATCTCTTCCCAACAGGGAAAACACCAACAATCATAAATGCATGACTATATGCTTTCATGGCTTTACAATTATAAAAAAATTTTGTTATAATGCAAGTCAATAGAGCAAAAACAGTCATGAATATAACAAAAAGGGAGTAAATTTGCCCAGAGTGTATTGAGTTTATCTAAAATTCAAAGCCTTTTCCCAAAATATGTCAGAATAAGATGTTCCCAAATATCAGTCCGTTTGCTGAAACACAAAGAAAGTTTTGACCAAATTAACAAAAACAAATTAACAAACGACTCGGCAGCATTTAAGGGGAAAGGTGCAGATTCCAGCCTGTATGCAGATGCTGTACAGGTATGCCTCTTGTCTGCAAGGCAAATATTCAGCTGTTTGTTCAGCAGTAGAACTTTTTTTCTGATGCGTTTACCAGTCAGGCACAGAATGAACATGTATTCCCTGTCTGCTTTACTAATTTTAGAAAAACATTTGCTGTATTTATGAATATAAACAAATAAAAATAGGCCATTTACAGCTTTCAAATCTGTGTCTCCTCAATATGACCAAAATTACTTTCATGGTCAGTCATGTAAGAATCTGCTTAAATGTGTATATATGTAATGGACAATGGTGTGTCCGGTGCCCTGCAGGGTTTAGGTCCAACTTGCCTTAACACACCTGCCTGGATGTTTCAAGTATACATAGTAAGACCTTGATTAGCTTGTTCAGGTGTGTTAAGGCAAGTTGGACCTAAACCCTGCAGGGCACCGGATCTCCAGGAACTAGATTGGTGACCCCTGGTGTAAAGTAACAAATACTCAAATTACTGTAATGGAGTAGTTTTCCAAAAATTGTACTTTACTAAGTAGTTTTAAATGTGTACTTTTACTTTACCTTGAGTACATTTTTAGTGCAGTATCGGTAGTTTTACTCCACTACTATCCTTCAATCTGCTGTCACTACCTTATTATTTCTTGTCTATAGGGATTAGAAAAATCAGTCCTGTGATTCCTGTCTAATCAAATCACACACAGAAGGTAAATCACATCATAATGAACAACCTCAAGACATGGGCGATTTATAATTGCAGCAAACTGTTTGGAAGCAGATGTGTCCAAGAAGATCTTTACATGCATTGACCCAGAGACTGTTTAGATGCAGGTCACTGATGAGAAGATGACAGATGTTTACTGTATATTGACCGAAATGGCCTTAAACACCCAGCAGGCACAAGACGTCAACATGACGTCAGATTAATGTTGTACCCCAACCTTGTGGGGACATTTTGTTTGGAAATGATATTGGGTTGACGTCAATGTTCAACGTCCAATCTTAAATCAACCAAATATCAACGTCTACTAATGTTACAGCTTGATGTTGTGTGGATGTTACCACTAATTTTGTTTGCCGTACTTGACGAATAAATGTCAGTATTTGACGTCAATATGACGTTGGTTTAAGATGGTGGCTAGATGTTGGATTTTAGTCACTTTCCAACACAACCTAAAATCAACCAAATATCATTGTCATTTGATATTGAACATTATTTGACAAAAGTAATGTTGTCCTTAGATGCTGGCTAGACATTCAGTTTTGGTCACCTGACATTACAACCTAAATCTAACCTAATATTATTGTCTTATGATGATGTGTGCCTGCTGAGCAATAACTAAATGCACTACAGAATGTTACGTTTACACACACATCCACAAATTACATGTAAATGCATCAGCTTTATAAAGCGTAGTACTCACTGCTTTTGAGTACTTTTGAAAGGGCTACTTTTTACTTATTCTTTGAGTAATATTTACAACAGATACTTTCACTCTAATTGCACTATATTTTTGGGCAAGTAATGATACTTTAACTTAAGTATGATTTTTTTATTTCAGTACTCTTTCCGCCACTGGTAATGGGCCAAACTAAGTATGATCTGATTTATTTTACATTAATGTGCATCAGCAGTTTGTGTAGCCAATGTTTTAGTACCTTTTAGAGTTTTTTTAGACTTAATAAAAACTGATTATTTTTTCAGACTTGATCGAAGAGAATGAGGCGACTAAAGAGGAGGAACATCATGTCAAAATTGAGAAAAAAACTCATTTAGAGAGTGATGGTGTTTTGAAAAAGAGAAACAAGAATCATTTCACCTGCACTCAGTGTGGAAAGAGTTTCAGCCAATCATCATCCCTTAAAAGACACATAAAGATTCACACTGGAGAGAAACCATTCACATGCCCTCAGTGTGGAAAGAGCTTCAGCCAAATGTCATCTTTTAATCTACATATAAAGATTCACACTGGAGAGAAACCATTCACATGCACTCAGTGTGGGAAGAATTTCAGACAGTCATCAAACTTTAATCTACACATGAGGATCCACACTGGAGAGAAACCATTCATGTGCACTCAGTGTGGGAAGAGTTTCAACCAAATATCATCCCTTAATCTACACACGAGGATCCACACTGGAGAGAAACCATTCACATGCACTCAGTGTGGGAGGAGTTTCAGACAAAAATCAGCCCTTAATAAACACATGAGGATCCACACTGGAGAGAAACCATTCACATGCACTCAGTGTGGAAACAGCTTCAGACAAATATCAGTCCTTAATAAACACATGATGATCCACACTGGAGAGAAACCATTCACATGCACTCAGTGTGGGAAAAGTTTCAGACAATCACCGTCCCTTAATCAACACATGAGGATCCACACTGGAGAGAAACCATTCACATGCACTCAGTGTGGGACTAGTTTCAGCCAATCATCATCCCTTAAACTACACTTGATGATCCACACTGGAGATAAACCATTCACATGCACTCCGTGTGGGAAGAGTTTCAGCAACTCCTCAAACCTTAATAGACACATGAAGATCCACACTGGAGAGAAACCATTTACATGTGCTCAGTGTGGGAAGAGTTTCAGCCAATCAGCAAACCTTAATCTACATATGAAGAGAAGACATTTTACAGTTGGAGAATTGAAGCAGCACCAGAGGATTCCCACTGTAGAGAAACCTTACAAGTGTTCACAACGTGACAAGAAGTTTAATCGGTTAGTACATCTGAAAATGCATGAAATTGTTCATACTGGAAAGAAACCATACTAGTGTTCAAACTGCAACAAGAAATTTAGTTTGTCAGGAACTGAAAACACATGAGAGGATTCTCAGTGTAGAGAAACTAGGGCTGGGCGATTTGGCCTAAAATCAAAATCTCGATTAATTGAACATTTAAAATAAATCTTGCATATCCTGTAAATAATATTTTAAACAGTGCATTTCTTGCATTTTCTGTAAACAAATATTTTAATAAAATGATATGTAATGGGAAATATGCCTTCTCGAGGCATCCAGTCCGGTCAATGTAGTGCAAAGTAAAGTTCAAGAATGGGTCCATCATCTTACTTGACCAGAGATCATGTGGCTGCAAAGTGGCCGCAGAAGAATAAATCAGCCTCAGACTTTAAATCTGCATCGAGTGATTGGCGTGACCCACAGCACTTGCCTTGCACGTAGCTGTGCATTGGTATACTTCAGCATGCAGTTTGTGTTGCTCTGTAATAACTCTTCTGAAATACTAGCTAGCAGCGGGTTTTTGTGTTCCTCTGTGTCGAGTGTCTTCATGAGGGTTTTGTTTTTTCTGAATGCTACCTTAATGTACAAGAAGCTAAAACTCGCTCATTCAGAGGCAGGAACTGGCAAATATGCAACCCTTTAATCATAAGGTAAACACAAAACAGCTCCTCCCCGGGACTCCACACTTGTAAACACTCGCTGCAACTGGCTCTCTGACAAAGCGACCAATCAGTAAGCTTGTGCTACACGCTTTCGCAACATGTAGTTACATTTTTGAGCGGTGCGCAGGGCCGGAGCAAGCCGAACTGCCGCTCTAGGCAATGGACTAGCACGCCGCCCTCAACCCTAAAGTGAAAATGAACCTGACAAGTTCATAAAGTGAGGACAGGGGGGCTGGTGAGTTGATGTTGCGGATGAGTCAGTACGTTAGGTTGGGATGCGGGGAGCGTTTGCCGCCCTCACTATTATGCCAGACCCCTATTATGCAAGTGTTCTGTTGCAGTTGTGGATGAAAGTCAGTATGTTTGGTTGGGCGGGGCAAGTTTGCCGCCCTCATTATTATGCCGCTCTAGGCGGCCGCCTAGGTCGCCTCTATGGATGCACCAGCCCTGGAGGTGCGTGCTCTCAATATAAATCAGTATACATCAGCCCTAATACAGTGGGGTCACGTGACTCCACACACAGTAGTGAAAATAATCAAAAAAATTGCCCTGGGTAAATTTGATTGATTATAAGTTCTGAATGTCGATTTCAATAGTTTTTTGATTAATCACCCAGCCCTAAGAGAAACCATAGAGATGATCAATGTCTACTGTTTCTCTCATTCGGCGCAGCTTAAGAAACATGGACAAAAAGCTGCACACATGACATGAATGCAGCAAAACATTTTTATGTCTGAAGAATGTTTGAAAAGGCTGAGTGACGGTATACTGTTTTACAACACTCCAACACTGGAGTGTGTAGGGTTGTAAATGTGTTGCACTGTTCATGTTTACTGCTAAACGCAATGATGACGAGAGAGAAAACAAAAAATAAACATCCTGCAAACAGCACCTCTGCTGTCACATATTTACAGTGTTTTCTATTTGCTGTGGACAGACACCGAATTGTGCAGATTTGTGCAAACTTGTAGAAAAGAGGTGGGCTTCTGGTGTGGTGTGTGTTTCCCTCCGAGTCTTTAAAATGTCTCTGTGAGTGATCGTACAGGTGTGGATACATCTGTACAGCTCTTCTGCTCCACTCTCCAGTGTATTCATGTGGCTAGCTCAAAGATGTTTATGAGCCAAAACCAATTCTCCTAAAAAGTTTGGAATGTACATCTTAAATTCTCACATGTTTAGATAAATCAGAGGTAATTAGTCAATCTCTTCTGCCTTTTCTTATATTGCTGTTGTCCAATGGATATTTCAGACAGCATTTTATATGATTTGATTTGCACTCATCATTTATATAAAAGGGACTCTCACTGTCTTGTATAATTGATCACATCAAAGGACCACCTTAAATTCAGTGAAAACCAAAAGTTGCTAAGACTTTTTTTATTTCAGTATGTTGATGAACTTCCAAATGAAACTCAGTTCCATGAGGAGACCAACCCCAAACTTCCCTCTTCCTAGAAATTTCCTCCAGCTCCTCTGGGGGATCCCGGGGCGTTGCGTTTAAGCCAAGACACATAGTCCCTCCAGCCTGTCCTGCGTCTTCCTTGAAGCCTTCACCTGGTGTGACAAGCCTAGAACACCTCTCTAGGTTGGAGTCCAGGAGCATCTGAAACACAAGCAGCAGCTCTACTCTGTGCTCCTCCCAGTTGATAGATTTCCTCACTATCTCTGAGGGTGTGCCCTGCCATGCTGCGAAAGAACCTAATTTTGGCTATTTGTATTCAACATTTTGTCTGTTCGCTCATGACCATAGATAAGAGTAGGGTCTTAGACTGACTGGTAAATTGAAAACATTGCCCTTCGGCTTATCTCTTACACCAAAACAGACCAATATCAACTGCATTACTTCTGCCGCTGCACCAATCTGCCTTTCAATCTTACATTCCATCCTTCTGTCACTTGTGAACAAAAACCCCAAAGTACTAGAAATCCATCTGGCTTTTCTTCTCTTCAAACTGGAGGTGGTAAGCCAGCTTTTCTTAGTCAACCACTATGGCCTTGGATTGGAGGTGGTGTTTTTTATCCCTGCCACCTCACACCCGACAACAACCAATCCAAGTGCTTGCTGAATATCCACATCCCATGATTCCAAAAGAACAACATCATCTGCAAATAGCAGAGATGAAATCCAGTTAGAACACAACCTCCGGTCCCCCTTCTTAAAAATGAGAACCGCCACCCCAGTTGCCCATTCTAGAGGTATGGTCCACTAACTCAATGTAGAAGCATGTTAGCCAAGACAGACCCACAGCATCCAGAGACTTGAGCTACACAGAGTGGATCTCATCCACCCCTGTTGCTTTGACTCTGCAGAGGTTGCAAACTACCTCAGTGACTCAAGCTCAACATCCCTTTGTGTTGGTGTGGAACTGCTTCCGAATCCTGAACCACCAGATGGTTTGCCAGAATCTCTTTGAGGATGACAATTCGTTGTTTTCCATGGGCTTTCCAAACTCTTCCCAGGTCTGAGTTTTACGCAACCGTCTGTAAAGCATCCCCTGTGCTGTCGGTACCCCTCAGCTGCCTCGGGAGTCCTACAAGCCAGCTAAGCCTGGTAAGACTCCTCCTTCAGCTTAATATGGTATCCATTCCCGTGTCCACCACCGCATTTGTGGAGTGCTGCAGTGAACTGGTAAAAGCTCGTCTGAAAGTGTGAGTTAAACATGCTTCTGATATGTAGTTCAGTCAGACATTCCCAGAGGAGCCTGATGATGCATTTGAGACTGCCAGGTCTGTCCCGTCCTTTCCTCTGCCAGCAGATCCAACTCACTACCAGGCAGTGATCAGTTGACAGCTTTGTTCTTTTCTTTACACAAGTCTCCAAGCATACGGTCAGAGATCAACTGAATCAATCACAAACTCTATAATCAACCTCTGGCCTAGTATGAGCCATGTGCGCTGAAGCACATCCTAATGGTCAAACACTGGGCTCAAAATTGTTCACTGCTTGCACAAGTTTAGGAGACATTCACACAGAATGAATCTTTGTACACAGCGCTCAGAAATGGTTTAAAATAGTTGTCATATCCACTTGCTGCAGTTAACAAAAGTCTGCAATGCTTGCGCTGTCTTTGTGCACTTCTTATTGGCCCACTTCTCTTGAATTGAACTGAAGCTGTCAATCACTCAGTCAATGCCTTCTGTCAAGATACAACCGCGAAAATGAAAACATCTGGATACAAGAGAATGAAAATAACCCTGACAGATTTTATTTTATAAACCACCTAACGTTACAGATAACGGTTTAATAAATTAAAAATAAATTAAAAATAAAAGTTTTCAGGTAACAGTGTTTGCCACTGAATATAAACACTAAGTGTGAGAGGTTTTAATCCTTTATTTAATCATCACAATGTTGTCAGCCATGCAAGTGGCAGCTATATGTCAAATTTAACACTGCATACACCATCGCAAAAGGGCTTGCATTCACTAAGATTAAACTAATATGGCAGCTCACGATAAGACTGGGTGGTGCTATTAAGATGACTTGTGCAAATAATAAGTTATATGTCAGTCTCATCTGTGCAATATCAGACACCCCCCATACAAACACAGCACAGTTTTTATTGTTAACTCGGTTCATCTCATTCACGTCAAGCAGTGTGTGGTGGTTTGTTTTTTTGTCGTTAGTGTTTCAAATGCAATAAATCTGTTAATCTAAAAGTTGTAGTTACAGTGTACCTACATTTTGGCTGGTGTAGCTAAATTTTTGTAGTTAGGAGTACCAGTGCTACCAAGCATAAAGGTTTATTTTGAGCCCTGAGACATCGTGTTTGTTTTGGACAAACTGACTAGCATAGAAGCCTAACAACAGAACACCATTTGGATTCAGATCAGGTAGGCTGTTCCTCCTAGTAACACCTCTACAGGTATCACTGTCGTTTCCTACATGGACGTTGAATTCCCTGAGTAGTCCCTATTTGTGGCACCTTCCAGCACCCCTCCCAAGGACTTCAAGAAGGTCGGGTAGTCTGCAGTAAGAGTGATTTAATAAATCCATATAAAACTGTTTCTTAAAAGTGATGTTGCGTCTCCAATTTCGCTCTCAAGTATACAGCGCCAAAGCTCAACTGAACTGCGCTCTGGCACACCTCCTCCAACCAGGCAACCGAATCACACCTGGCACAGTATGGAGCATTCACATTTGTCAAACAAGCCGGTAAATGGGGAATTTTTATTTTTTTAGGGGTTTTGAAAGGACAGTAGGGAGTATTGACTGGAAAGCATGGGAGCAGAGATGGGGGAAGGATCGGCATAGGACCACGAGGCAGGAATTAAACTTTGGGTCGCTGTGAGCACCGGAGTGCATGTGTCTGTGCACTAACCACTACACCACTGGTGCCGACAGAAGGGGAAATATTTAATACAAGTGTTTCCATGAATATAGTCAATGTTGCTGATATGACCTTAAAACAAATATAAGCGAACAGAATGTTAATTAGAATAATTATCTCCTTCTCCAGTTAAGCTCCTCCTCCTCCAGTGAAGCCCCTCCTCCTCCAGTTCAGCTATAAACACTGCAATATTCCCATCAGCTCCAGTGAAGAGTTTATTGAAGGACAGCGAGAACATGAGTGATCCAGAACCCTGCAGAATTAAACATGAAGACACTGAACAGCAAATAGGTTGGTGTTTATTCCTGATTCTCAAGATTTTTTTTATTATTTGTTTAAATTTTTGATGACACTGTATTAAGCACAAACTGTGCTACAATAATATGCAAGCATCATGTATGTACGTGTTATTTAATAAAATAATAGTGATATGCATGTTTTTTTATTTATTTTAATAGTCACAGAAACCAGACTAAAAAGCGCGTAGTATCACAGTGTGATAAACTGCGGTATACTGTAGCCTTGAGAGTAAATGAGGAGTCCTAGAACATGAATTTTTTTTGTGTATCTTTAGTTTTATTCAGCTTAGTTGTCAAGTTTCTGTTGACATGTAGTAGGTGAGGCGTACAGTACTGTCATTTCCAAGAGCTTTGCAGATGCTTCTGCTATGGAGTTGTCAGTGATTTATCTCGCCTTCAGCACGCAGAATAACATCAGTCCACTGTACAGCTTGATTATGCTGATATGTAATGTGTATTTATATAACGCATTTATCATGTATGGGGGGGGAGGGGTCTCTCTGACCTCTAAAGGTGCTCTAGCGGCAGATGCTAGGGGCCATGTTCTTTAGCCTCCTTGGTAGAGCAACCGACTCCCATGCGGAAGGTCACCGGTTCGATACCAGCTCGGAGCGGGTTAGGTGGTGTGGGACCGACGGGGTTACATTTACACTCATAGACATTTTTAAACAGAGCAGCAATGCCTCTACCTCTCCTATTAGCTCTGCAAACACTCATAAAATCAAAATTGAGAGGGGCTGCCTTATTTAGGACTGCTGCACTACAACTGTCATCTAGCCAATGGTACTGCACCCTCTTACCTGAAGGTCTACATCCATTCCAGGAGCCTCCGGTGGAAATTGAGCACAGACTTGTGGTGCCATCGCAGAAAGGTTATAAGTCACTTTCCAAAACATTTTCATTCAATGCTCCATGCTTTTCATTCACTGCTATTGTTGAGACGACATCTAAAAATCCATCTCTTCTTAGATGACCAAAACCACTGCTAGAAGCACTTAACTTTGTATAACTAGCACTTCTAGTGTGTATTGCCTCTTTTTATTGAATTGCTGAATATATATAGAGATACAAGTCTTGCACAGCGGCCACAGGGATTTTCAACCAATTTTCTTGCAGAATAGTGGCCTGGTCACTACGTGATGCTGGTGGAGGAAAATCTTTCCTGACTCGCTCCTCCAAAACACCCCAAAGTGCACCAAAGACAGAGAAGGTGGACTCATTGGAGAAAAATACATTTCACATTGCCCACAGCCCAAGATTTTCGCTGCTGGCATCATTGAAGCCGATGTTTGACATGAGTGACCAAAAGTTTTCCTATAGCAGCCCAGCCATATATATTGACCCTGTAGAGCTCCAGACCAACAGTTTTGGTGGAAGCAGGAGAGTTGAGCTGCACATTTAATTCTGCAGTGAGTTGGGCAGCTGTGGTTTTGTTTTTTGGATACAATCCAGGTTAGGACTAGGACATCCTTTTCAGGGGGTACTCTCATTAGGCATGGTTGCCCTCAATCGTGCCTGGGTTTGGCTGTCCCCACTCCCCTGATGGCCTGCACTCACACTTAATTTTTACCTTCCGAGCTCAAGCATGCTTGCATCATTTGATGCGACTGTTCGGTTAAGAGGGGAAACACTCTCGCTCAGCACAGTGGAGATTGCTTTAGTTATATTGTTTTGTATTAGTTTAGGTCATTTGGAATGCAGTGACAGATCCACTGCATTTGATGCTTATAAATGTTCATAAAAGTCTAGGTTTACTGAAGGTGCAGCGAGGGGTTTGTATTTTTTATAAACAATGTCAGTTCATTTAAAAATAAGAATGTTTAATAAATGCATATGAAACTGTCACTTAAAGTTAAATTAGGTCATAAGTTTCTCACTTGTGCGCGCTTTGCACTCACACTACAAGCATACTGTGCCAAAACCCAACCAAACTGCGCTCCAGACCACCTATTCCAACTGGGCCAGGACTGCCAACTAAACGGCACGGTTCGGATATGCTAGTGTGAGTACACCCAAACAGCTTCCTCTTGTGTCCACAGTTACTCCCGTTGAATGTAGTTTTTCTTGGTGGTGTGCCTCCTTCTGAAATATTTATAAATTATATTTCATTAAAATGTGGGTGGCTCAGTGGTGACACTGTTACCTCTAGAGCAAGGTCACTGCTTTGAGTCCCGGTGGGGCCAGTTGGCATTTCTGTGTGGTGTTTGCATTCGGTCCGAAGAAACTCTTGTTGTTTAACTTGTCTGGTCAGTGTCTGAACAGGTTCTGGAACTATCGTTCACATTTGCATGACTTGTTCAGCCATCTCCACCTTAACACTGCCCCCTCCTATAACACATAATAGACGAGACAGACTTACAGACTCGTGGACTTCTTGAAGATGCTCTTCAACTGCAGAACAACCAACACGTCTCTATAAAGAATTTTGCTTGTAACGTGCTGGGCTGGGTTCTGAATTTTATAGCACGTGTCATTCTCTGAATAAATCCAATAAGTCCAATCACGGTGGTCTTCTGAGGTCATATGGGTCATAATTCCAAGTTAGTACTCATAATGAAAAATAAACTAACTTCTCTCTGTTGATGAACCCACAGCTGATGTGTGTGTTTGTGGGCGTTCATGAGTTCACATGGGTGTTGTCATGTGATTTGTGTTTAAATGCATAAGGCAGGAACTCATTAGCAGATAATGAGCTCAGACTATAGAATTCTGCTTTGTGTTCAATTCATGTGGATTACTAAACCAGAGAACATTTGTTTTCATAAAGAGTT
>CAIGQZ010031028.1:20262-41166 GCA_903798205.1 Danio tinwini | reverse complement strand
GTGTGTCTGTATCCCTCAAAGCTGTTTAGAATTAAATGCTTAGAGATGGTTTGACCAAAGTCCCTAGCCTTATTGTGTGCCTTTGATGTACCCCTTGGCCACATTGTAGCCCGATAATGTCAATGGACTGGACTGTCTTAGCAACTAGCTGAATGTTAAGGAGGATTAATCAAAAATACAGTACAAATTATACAATTGTGAAACGTTATTGCACTTTAAAATAACTGTTCAAAAGTAGTTTATCATTTCATTTAATCATTTATTCCAGGGATTTTAATGAATTATCAGCTTCAGTACTGCAGTCTTCAAAGTCACATGATCCTTTAGAAATCTGTTTAATATTAATAATAATCATCATTACTATTATTAATAAGTGTAATAGTTATAAATCAATATTGACTGGAGTAATAATTTAATTTGGAACTATTATTCAAAATATTAAGAAACATTATAATTTATTATTTAAAGAAACCTAATGTTAAGTTACTAATGTACAATTAAAAGAAATCAATTAAAAAAAACAAGGTCACAAACTATGTTGTATTTCTACTTTTTTCCCCGAATGTTCTCAAAATTCTCCCTACCTGCCTCTTCTCTGATCGCTGGCAGACTGGTGTCACTAAAATCTCTATGATTGTGAACAACAGCAAGAAAATAACAATAAACGATCCATTTAAATGATTAAATTTAAAACAGAAGCAGACGTGTTTTTTACTGTACAAGGGAAATAACTCATGCCAGCAGTGCTATATCATTTGCCGTCGATATGCAGAGGTATGATCATCTGCTCTCGGGCTGCAGTGTGAGAGGCGGCTAGGTAGCGCTGTGCCGCCTTTGAGTGCTCTGAGCGGGGGAGAGCTGACGGCTAGGGATGGCTGACGTGAAACTGACGTTTCGACACAGTGTCGAGATCCCGAAGCGCAAGTGTTTCGAAACACTGCACCGAAGCATGGTCTGAAACACCCAGGTCACGTGACTAAAGTGTTTCGAAACACTTGGTCATGTGACTAAAGCGATTCAAAGCATCGATCAGTTCAGAAGCGTTTCGAGACCTGGCGAATGCGCATTTGACTGACAGGGTCTGACAATTCTTCTGTCTGTTATGGCCTAGTGGACCGTGCGTGTGCATGTTGTATTGGAGCTTCAAATTACTTTTGGGGTCGAATCCCAATGTGCAAATACTCAGAAATCACGATTTTATGTATTTTAATCATGTTACTGTTTTATGGTGTACTCTAAATAGGATACAGCTGCTGATACGCCATCAATACAGCATGGTTTTTGTAACACTGTAGAACAATAATTCATTTTTTACAGTACTCTGATGGTTGGGTTTAGGTTTTGGGTAGACAAATAAAATACAATAAATGGGAAATTTAATGAATGACATAAATAATTCTTGTTAACTTCTGGCCACAACCGTGTCTGATCTAGCAACAACCCTGTTTTATGACCAAAACAAGACATATTTATTCACAAAGTGTTTATGTCAGATCAATGTTGAAACAAAACGATACAAGAACAAAGCAATTCAAACTGATATTAAAGCATTTCAAAAGAGCCGTCTCAGCCTGGATTCGAACCCAGTATGCCCACAGGTAGTCAGGAACCCTAACCGCTCCACTAAACCACTTGTAGGTTCATTTTACAAAGTAGAGTTTAATACCTCAATTTGCTCAACTGTTCTTTGCTGACACTGTTCCAGTGCAATACATAAAAAATGACCACTAGGTGTCACCGTAGAGTGGGGTTTTGAAACGTTTCGAAGCTTCGACACATTTGCTTCGACTGTTTCAGTGTTTCACGAAGCCTCGCTTTGCCCACCACTACCGACGGCATCACCCGCAGCAACGTTGGAAACAGTACCGCACAGACACGAGAGTCCCTAAAAGTCTTTAGTAACACCTAAAAACATTCGCTAGTTTTTGTTGACAATTTAGTACTAGGGGAGTCTGAAAAGTCGCTAAGTTGACAACACGGGCAGGCAATGTATTTGATTGAACTTAAGCGCTCACACCTTGCGCATGTGCAGTACAGATGGAATGTTCCATTATTCATGGGGGGCCCTCGGTTTTGAAAAGTAGTATAACGTTAAAATATTAACAGATTTTACAACATATGACAGAAAATGTATAAAAGAGCTATATGATTAATACAGGCTTGTTGGCATTGGTCGGGCCCCCTAATTCCCCGGGGCCCTAAGCGGCTGCTTACCTCGCTTATATGGTAAGTCCGCCCCTGTGGCCACTACAACATCAACAGGAGTGTTGCTTGGACTCTTCCACAAAAAAAGAACTTCTAACAAAGAAAGTATCTTAAATATTACACAGATGCAACTATATAAATACATGTACTGATGTAGCCAATATAATGAATTGATAAAACCAACCTGAAACATGGAAGAAACCACTGTAGATGTTTTGTTTTTATCTGGGAATGAATCTGTAGGCCTTTCAAACGTTTTGGATCGAGTCAGAAAACAATTAGAATTTTCTTTTATTATAACTTGAACTTGTAACTAGAACTATTACTAATATATTTTTCATTCATACATTGACTACAGTCGATTATTGACTATCGTTTCTACGTTTTAAAAACGGACACATTTCTTTTTTAAATGTCAAAAAAGTGCTTTTAATGTCTTTTAAACTTTATCTTTTGTCGTTATCAACTGCTATACAATGTTATATTTAGTTGTCCCTCTTTATTTTATCTGTAATCTGCACAATATTTGTTGACTTCATACTTTAAAAAGAGTCACTGTTAAAGAATCGTTCACGGAACCGTTAGGTTCATATCATTCATAGTTTACTAAAGCTGCCCTATTGTTCATCAATACTAGCCAGGGAGTGAATTTGTATGATTTGCATGATAATAAACTGATTATCCTGTGACGAGAGCTAAAAATGAGACGCACTTTCTTGTTTTTCAAGCGTGTACGCGATTCATTCACGTGGTGTCCATTCATTAGCGTTAGATAAACATCACTATGTCACGTTCAATAAAGCACAACTAATTAAGAGTCGCTTGTGAAATCTACCGACTCGTTCATGCATCTCCTGTCGATTAGATCCGGATAAAATCACGAACCTCTTTTAAGCAGAATCACAACATTGCTGTCTGTAAACAGATGCGGGCGAGCGGCGCAGCTTTACGACGTCACATCTCCACTAGTGATGTGCGGATCAATACTAAAACATCGATATCTCCGATACCAGCTTTGTATGTTTTAGAATCGATTATCTTATCAAAATATCGATACTTTAATAATTTGGAGCGAATATGTATTTTATAAATGAAAATACAGCTGAACGTAACCACAATTACCCTAGTTTATCTGAATAATGGCAACTTTGTCGGAACTACTTGTTCTTCCGCCTGGCAAATCATGTGCGTAATATGGCTCTATACAAGTGCAGAGCACGCTGGCTAGTCACTCAGTCCGCTGGCACGTTGTTCAATCACGCTGTCATTGGATATGGCTGACCGCAAGCGAAGTTATATGTGGAGCTACTTCACTTCCATAAACTCAAACGATGCGGTTTGTGACACGTGTAACAAAACAGTGAGGTGCTGTGGTAAACCTAATCAAACATTTACATATAAATCACGAGACAACGTCATGACTAGGCGATCAGAAGAGGAGGAAAGAAAGGAGAGGCACAGGTGCTGCTAGGGCGAGACAGACATCCCTCTCAAGAGTCCTTAGGTGCAGCAGACAGGCACTATCCAGGTACAGAGGGAGAAAATGTGGCAATGTGGCTGTATTTTGGGGGCTTAGGATTTTTGTGACAATGATAAAACAACGGAAAAAGGTTTAAAGACTTGTAGAAGTGTGAATGTTTTATGTTAAGATGTTCAGGCAGGCGTTTTAAGATATACATGCTCAGATGCTGTCAATAAATAAGTTGGCTCTTTTTTGTATGATAATTCTTCATCAATAAACAAGAATAACCCGTAATAGGTCTCGCATTCAGTATGAAGCGACACTTTTAAGTACACTACTTGTTACTTTAATTTCCCAAACAGTCATTTTTGGGAAAGTATCGGATCGATATCGCCGATACTCGCCTTCATTTTACTTGGTATCGGATCGGATAGGAAACCGGTGGTATCGCACATCACTAATCTCCACTACAACATAAAAGTCCGGAGGAATTTAGAGAAAATACAAACACTAAGACAATGAACATCTGCAAAAATGTACTTTTAAATTTTTTAAGACTAAATTGTAAAGCTTACATCAGATGCAATCTAGGACAGTGGCTCTCAAACTGTGGTACGTGTACCACTAATAGAGGTAAAGTTGGTTTTATATTCGGGTATTCAGACATTCTGCTTAATATCATTTCAGAAAAGTATTCTTTGCAAATTCTAAATAGGGAAATCATATAAGCAGCCAATAACTATCAAAGTACAACATTGATCACAGTCAATTAGATAGTGTTAATGTTGTTTTTGGAGTGATACTTGCATGCTAATTCCGATCGAATATTCAAAGTAACATGGAAAACAATATATAGATTTCTAAATGAACGAATGTGCGAATATAAAACCAACTTTACCTCTATGTACCACTAGTGGTACGCGGGCTTCCTTCTAGTGCTACGCGGAGGAATAAAGTATGTCATATGTACATGTTACATACATTTCAAAATTTATTACAAATTATTTATATATGAATATGATGACATATAGTCTATATTTCTGAGGTCCAGGCAACATTTCCAGGTGTTGATGAATTGGCTACTATATGTTAACACTTTCCATTTAAGTACAGGAGTTTTTGTTGTTGTTTTTTTTTTTCTTTTTAAGAACAGTAACCTACCATTTTTAACTTTTAAAAGCACATTTTAATTTAAATGTTGACGTTTTTAGTTTTTTTGTTTGTCTGTTTTTTTTTACATATAAGCACACAGTGTTAATGTTCAGACTATTTATAATGTTTAAGTTGGCTGACAATGATAAATATTCTTAATAATAGGATTTAATCTGCCACATTTTTGAACAGCGCAGAGCTGTAGCTGCTTTACTGGGCCTACTACGCTACTGTATTTCAATACTGCTCATTATGGTGGTACTTGGAGAGACAATTTTTTTTCTGAGGTGGTACTTTATAAAAAAGGTTTAAGAACCACTGCTCTAGGAGATTATAAATAGTTACAAGTTTGATAAAAAAAAAGAATGCTAATAAATGTCACCGTGAATTTTGGCATTAAACTGTAAACATAAATTTTATTTTAAAGGGCACCTATTTTAGCGCTTTTTTAGGATGTAATATTAATATTATGGTTCTTCTGAGTGTGCCAGTTTAGGTTCAGTTTTATGATGATGTGTTAAAAAGTGTCATTTTGGGGGCGTGTACACAGTTTGTTGTTTTAGGGGCGTGTTGCTTCACATGAAAATTAGTTTCGACTTCCCGCCCAACTTAACAAGGGGGTGGAGCCAAGAGCTCCCCCGCTTTGTGTATGGCTACAGACAGGCAGACAGAGAGAAGCAACATGAGTGAGAGGACCAGCATTCAGCTGTACATGTACGACTCGGACACAGACCAAGCAGAGAGTACAAAATCATTTGTGTCTTTGTAAAGTTTTACAGCCAACTGTGTGCTAGTTTAAAGCTCAGAGTTTGTAGCCTACACCGAGACTAATAACCAAGCACACTGAATTAACTTTGACTGAAGGGCATCACACACCGGATGCACCGCGACACGGCGCGCGCAAGACAGTTGAAAGTATTTTACACTTGTGGCGCCGGTGTGTGTCACCTGTAGAAACTTATGTTTAGAATTCAGAAATGCATGCTGCTGCGTGGCGCGACGCTGCTTGTCGCCGATCGGCGCTTCTGGTGTAAGACCTGCTTGAGGCTATAACTAAAGGGCGTCATACACCGGATGCGCCGCTCAGAGCCACGACACAGCACACCAGACGCGCACATTTGCATGTTATTTTAAATGAAACTATTTAGATAACACTCCGTGGCGCGGCAGAAATATGAAGTGTCCAGAATAGTGGTGGCAGAATAGTGAGCGAACCACCCTGGTCCTCACTTTCATCCGTGACACCCTCCCGGTCCTCACTTTCATCTGCGACAACAAGAAATGTATGGCGCTGCGTGTCGTTAGTTCATTATTTCCAATGGAGGGACACGCACGTGATGCAACGCGCTCGCACATGACAGTTGTCATGTCAAGTCCAGCTGCACCTAGTTAAGATGACAGGGAGCTTCTGTGACCGCGGGAAATGCAAATCGCTTAAGTTTAAGGAAGACGCAATGAAAAGTACACATGTATGCAAACCCATTAAAACTCACAAACACTGGTAGCGAGGAGAGCGATAATGTGGTGAATGTTGAGCCCAATGAGCCTTCCATCTAAAAAATAGAGCAAGGGTGTTTCTTTGGTGACGTCGCTTTGACTCACATGCTAAAAATGGCGGACGTGAAACAACATACTGAAGATATGATAATGCACACCTGTCAATCAATATTGGTGGGCGGGGGGACCGCACTCCTACGTCAAGTTGCGGTCGATCTCAAAACCGCTCCAATTGGTCCACCGTTTTTATGTTGTTAAATTGAAAAAAAAGGACTGAGTGTGTTTATATCACCCCAATATGACGCTCTATACACTATACCTACAAATATGTCTGTCCAAACAGCTTGAAAAGTAGATTTTTCACCATAGGTGCCTTTTAATATGAAATAACACCATATTGATGTTATTTTTTTTTTGTGATGACCCTTAAAGGGTCAAGCTACATCAAACATTAATGAATTGCTTGCAAATGCCCTAAGATAGTTAAACTAAATAAAAAAGCCTTTACATTTTTTATTATATTAAGGGCGTACTCACACTATGTACAATTGCCTTGAACCAGGCTGAAGTACGCTTGTCTCCCCTCTCGTCTCCCCCGACAGCCCGCACTCACATTACATTCAGGCCTGGCCATTCTAATACTTCGCCGAACAGATCAGCCACTTTTGACGCTCATAAACAACCATAAAGTCCTCATGCTGCAGGAATTAAGAGGTTTGCTGAAGGCGCAGTTGTGTGTTCATTAAACAGTACGAATGATTAATTAATCCATATCAAACAGTCCCTTAAAAGTCTCGTCTTGTCTTCAGTTTCGGGCTCAGGTGCGCTTTGGACTCACACCCAAGTGAACCGCGCTCTGGCCAACCTCCTTCAACCGGGCCAGGGCCTGAGCCCGATTCAGAGCACTCACACTTCTAAAACGATCCGGGAAACAGGCCTGGGCACGGTTTGGATAGCATAGTGTGATTACGCCCTAAAGCAGGGGTCACCAATCTCGGTCCTGGAGGGCCGGTGTCCCTGCACGGTAAGAAAAAGAACTGAAATGAAGTATACCGGGGCTTTTATCCTGCAGTGTCAGAATCTCTTTGCTTTTACTTTTTAGGACAAACACCCCTCAAACATTACCTGACCTTAGGAGGCCTGGTTCACATTTCTTTTAGTAGAGAATCGATATTAGCGGGGAGAAAATCAGTCAGGAGTTGTGCTTACTAAAGTTGCTAACTTGTTTAGGGGATCAAATCATTAGTTACAGTATTCTTAACATCCTATCAGGCTACTAGACTAGCCAAACTGTGCCCGGGCGGGTTGGGACCCCATTTCCCAGTTCGTTTGACAAGAGTCCTCAGCGTTGCTCCCAGACATGGTTCGGTTGGTAGAGGTGGTTTGGAGCATCGTTGGGTTGGGCTCGGGTGTGGTACGCTTGTAGTGTGTGCAAAGCGTGCCTAAATGCAAAACTAAAGTTGTGACATAACTTTTAAGCAGTGGCGGATTTAGGCATGGGCAATCGAAAAAAGTGCCCAAAGTTTTGAGGTAAGATTTACTCTATGCGTTTACTCTTAGAGTGGTTATCCCAGAATAAAGACGTTAGGGGCTATTCACACTTGGCGTCTTTTGCACACGCAAGTTTGTTATTCTCTATGTGCAATCGAAACAACGCTGGTGAAAACAAATTGATGAAAACCATTCCCGCATACCTCACACATGCTGCCTTCCGATCCCGGTTGTTTACATGCACGCCGATATGCGCCGACATGCAGTTTATATCATATGAGGATGATGATGTTACTTTAACTAAGCATGGCTATGAAGCAGAAAGGAGGAATGATGAGTCAGGGAGGTACCTAAGACTTCATGACATTAATTCTCGGCCATGAGTCGGGTCTAAAGGCTCGTACACACCGGAACGCTTTCCGTTTGCGTTTATCGTCAGCGTTTTTCAAGATGTTTTTCCGGATTCAAACCCAAGCGATTTTCACAGGCGTCGAGCAGAAGAGTATGCAAAATCACTCCTTGACGTTAGATGGCGCTACACAACTTTAAGCTCCTGACACCCGCTTGTAACACAGAGAAGGAAGACAAAGTTGACACACTTGTTGTTATGGATGGTTCAAGTAGCAGCTTCAGCTCTAGCGATGAAGAAATGATTATTGATCACCAGTGCAATAAGCAGCTCCACGTTCATCACGCCTCTGGGCATCTTCTTCAATGTGCGCTCGCATTGACAGTGTTGCGCATGAGCGCCTCCAAGTGCTGTTTACTGTAACTTCAGCAGCTCTGTGCACATGAACAAAAGTGCCAATCTGATTAGTGGAGAAGGTTTTGACGCGGCGCATCAAAACTAAAAACCAAGCATGAGGCGTTTTTTTTTAAAAATGACGCTTTTGCGCCTGCCGTTTTGCTCGTTGGTGTGCACAATCATATTGACACCCTTTATTTAGTCACGAGGCGTTAAACGTCGATGGAAAATGCGAGCAAAACACATCTCGGTAGGCACGGGCCTTAAGACAACAGATAATTCTATATAAACATATATTTATAAAAACATATGATTTGCTGGAAAATGTTGATCATCAGTTGCAGTGCAAAAAAAATGGCTTTCATACAGTTTCTGGCTTTCATACAGTGTATAGCAGGGGTGCTCAACCCTGTTCCTGGCGATCGACCTTCCAGCTGATTTCAGCTCCAACCCTGATCAAACACACCTGAACCAATTATTTAGAACGCGAGGAGCACTTGATAATTACAGGCAGGTGTATTTGATAAGGGCTGCAACTGAAAACTGCAGGAATGTCGATCGCCAGGAATAGGGTTGAGCACCCCTGGTGTATAGTATAGTGTGAAAGGGAGACCTTTGTAGACTTACCATGACATGTCTGAGAAAATCTAAATAAGCAGCTCAGCTCTCAGAACACAGTAAACACAATAAGTGTATTAATGCACGCACACTATAATTAGCTTTTATACTCTACAAAACTCCATATAAAAGCCAGAAACTTGTTTTGCACAAGCCTATAAACAGGGTTAATGCTGCCAACTGATGATCAACAGTAGAAATTACAAATGTTACAGTTGAAGTCAGAATTATTCGCCCCCCTTTGAGTTTTTTTCTTCTCGTTTTTTAAATATTTCCTAAATGATGTTTAACAGAGCAAGGAAATTTTCACAGTATGTCTGATAATATTTTTTCTTCCAGAGAAAGTCTTATTTGTTTTATTTGGGCTAGAAGAAAAGCAGTTTTTAATTTTTTAAACACCATTTTAAGGTCAATATTATTAGCCCCTTTGAGCTATATATATTTTCAATAGTCTACTGGACATCGTTTTACAATAACTTGCCTAATTACCCTAACCTGCCTAGTCAACCTAATTAACCTAGTTAAGCCTTTAAATGTCACTTTAAGCTGTATAGAAGTGTCTTGAGAAATATCTAGTCAAATATTATTTACTGTCATCATGTCAAAGATAAAATAAATCAGTTATTAGAGATGAGTTATTAAAACTATTATGATTAGAAATGTGTTGAACAAATCTTCTCTCCGTAAAACAGAAATTGGGGAAATGAATAAACAGGGGGGGCTAATAATTCTGACTTCAACTGTACCTCTTCCCAACAGGGAAAACCAGCAACAATCAAGAATCCATGATTATATGCTGTCATGGCTTTGCAATCAAAAAATGTCATTATAATGGAGGTCAATAGGGCAAAAACAGCCAAGTGTAGTCAATTTTAACAATACGCGATGGTTAAAAATGGAGCTTTCTGTTTTGTCGTTCTTTGTAATCCAACAGAAGTTGAGTTGTCAATATTATTAGAAAATATCTAGGGAAATAGGTGGCAAAGGAAAACAAGACACAAAGTTAGCACCGGAAAGATTTATTCCTCACAAATAACCAATTGTTTACACACAATTACAAAAACAAACCTGTCCCGTACTACTCAAACTACGAAAACAGAACGTACAAAAGAAGCGCAAACCGCTAAACTAGTGTCTCTAATGCCGAGTTCAGACTGATTTTGACTTGCCGACAAGTTTTGAGAAATCGCTGACAAATGCCTGTAATCACAGGCAAATCGGTGCTCGTGCACGCGAGTGACAATCACACAATGAGAACTATCAAAGACGTGATCTGAAAGAATCGCAGATGAGTCGTGCTAAATATCTGGAGCTGTTGGCGATTTAAATCATGCCGTGAAATAGTGATGTGCGGATCGATACTAAAATATCGATTTCTCCGATACCAGCTTTGAATGTTCTATAATCAATTATCTTATCAAAATATCGATATTTCAGTAATTTGGAGCAAATATGTATTTTATTGGAAATAGAAATACAGCGGAAAGTAACCACAGTTACCCTAGTTTATCTCAATAATGCCAACTTAGTTGGAACTACTTGTTCTTCCGCCTGCCATGTGCGTAATATGGCACTGTACAAGTGCAGAGCACGCTAGCTAGCCACTCAGTCCGCTGGCACATGTTGTTCAGTCACGCTGTCATTGGATATGGCTGACCGCAAGCTAAGTTATGTGTGGAGTTACTTCACTTCCATAAACTCAAACGATGCGATTTGTGAGACGTGTAACAAAACAGTGAGGTACTGTGGTAATACCACAAGCCTAAATAAACATCAACATATAAATCACAAGACAGAATATGACTACGTCATGACTAGGCGGTCAGAAGAGGAGAAAAGGAGAGGCACAGATGCTGCTAGGGCGAGACAGACATCGCTTTCAGAGTCCTTAGGTGCAGCAGGCAGGCACTATCCAGGTACAGAGGGAGAAAATGTGGCGATGTGTCTCTATTTAGGGCTCTTGGGTTTTTGTGACAATGATAAAACAAAAGAAAAAAGATTAAAAATCTTCAAGGGGACCGGATTAACACGTCACTAAAGCAAAAGTGTGAATGTTTATTGTTTTATGTTAAGATGTTCAGGCAGGCGTTTTAAGATATACATGCTCAGATGCTGTCAATAAATAAGTTGGCTCTTTTTTGTATGATAATTCTTCATCAATAAACAAGAATAACCCGTAATATGACTCTTATTCAGTATGAAGCGACACTTTTAAGTACACTACTTGTTACTTTAATTTCCCAAACAGTCATTTTTGGCCAAAGTATCGGTATTGCCGATACTCGCCTTTATTTTACTCAGTATCGGATCGAATAGGAAACCAGTGGTATCGCACATCACTAGTGTGAAATGCATTTTGACTGAAAATAACATCGGCGATCACCTACAGCCAATGAGAGAGCAGCATCCACTAGTGTGGTTACCTGCAGGCCAGCAGGAGGTTGGGGGAGAGTTTTTTTGGACCCAAGAAATGGAGGAAAAACTAGCAAGAGATTTGGCAGGAGCACCCGTGTCTGTTTGACATGGCATCCGAGGAAAACCACAACCGAGTGGGAAAAAAAAAAAAGTTGAGCAGAAATCAAACCCAGGTGAGCAAATATGTAAATTTTCAACCCCTATTAAAGGCTTCTTTCTCGTCATGTAGTTAATAATAAAAGATATACTAGGTGTTTTTGGCTGTGAGACGTAGTTTGGACAAAGTTGTCGGCGATTCTTCCTATTGTAAAGTCATACAGTGTGAAACCCCCTGTCGTCGATCCATCTTGCAGTGTATAAACAAAGCAGCGACACAACGCTAGCCCAGATAGTCATGCAGTGTGAAAACACCTGTGACACGACTACTTTGAAAATCGTGCAGTCTGAACTCGGCGTAAGGCATCAAAAGACTCCAAGTGCAGATATGTGGAGCTGTAGTGACTTACTCAAGCTGTTCCACTTCTTCCAATTCATAAAGGCTGCATATCTAAAGGGACAGTTCATCCAAAAATGAAAACTCTGACTCTAATTTTATTGGCTGACGCTGCTATGACGATCGCGTCAGCGCCAGCTTCAGACACGCCCTCTGTCAAGCGTTGGCGATGAAGCCCCGTGTAAATGGGGCGTAAGTGTACAGTTTGCTCCAGCTTCTGCACATGTGCAAAGATTGCCATTACACCAATCTCCTTTACGGCTGTTGCTATGGTAACAAGAGGATGCTGTTATAAACACTTTAAAGTACGAATTAAATCAAAACTAACCATATTGACTTTAGCCCACATGGCTCGTTTTGTGGTGAACAATTCAACTGTGCATGTCATTAAAAACAAAAGTAGTTTGCCCTTTTTAATCTTTAATCAAAATCTAAAAATGCACTTCCTGTTTTTTTTTTCAGTTTAATTGTCAGATTTTGAGGTAATGGGCGTGGCTAACATATTTAACCACGCCCCTCCAGCTGTCGTTTTGACAACAAACAGAAATGGTGAGCAGGAGGAGTCTGTTAGGTTGCAACAACTCTCCCCAAACCCTTTACCCCACCTTTCTAAAACGCCTACTTGCCTACGTCCAATCAGCTCGCAGTAGAAAAAACAAGCCACGCCTACTGTTTTCTCATTTAATATTCTGCTTCTCAAGGAACTGCGTGTCAATGCGAAAAAAACAGTCGCAGCTTTCGGTTCATGTGGACTTTAAAGACTTGAGCGAAGACTGAAGGACGACGCTGGAAGAACACGACATGTGATGTTTTTTCTCCCGTCATAATTAACGCGGGCACAAAATAGTCACTAAACGACAGGGTTTGGCGTAGCAAACAAAGGAATCCCTACAGACCCCTCCCCCAGAGAACAGCGTAGCTATGAAAACTGACGACTGCCTGTTTTGACTTGAAGGTGGGAGTTCCTTCGGTAGGTGGCCATCCTGAGCGTTGCACTTTTCCCCGTACATATTAATGCCAGTGAACAGTCTCTGTACATCGATAATCATTGACGTAGCTCAAATTGAACCTCATTCAAAGAAAAAAGAAGCGGGAACCAGCGGAGTTCCAACATTCATTCTTGTTTTCCTTCGGCTTAGTCCTTTATTCATCAGGGGTCGCCACAGCGGACAACTATTCCGGCATGTTCTTCCAGATGTCCTTCCAGCCACAACCCAGTACTAGGAAACACCCATACTCATTCGATACGGCCAATTTAGTTTATTTAATTCACCTAAAGCTCATGGGTTTGGACTGTGGGGGAAACCGGAGCACCCGGAGGAAACCCACGCGAACACAGGTGAAACATGCCAACTCCACATAGGAACGCCAACTGACCCAGCCAGGACTTGAACCAGCGACCTTGTTGTGAGGGGACAGTGCTGAGCACTGAGCCACCATGCCACACCTGGATTTGCAACAATTGAATCAAAGTAAACGCGAACCAACAGTATCCATCTGGAGCTCCTTCACAAAACTCGACACTTGTTCAACACTCACACCACCAGGCTCGCTCCTCCCTTATGGCTCTTGAACCCACCCACACCTATCATCGTAATCATTCTGACCAATTACAGCTCTTGCACTACGCAGTGCCATGACGTGTAGTTACATTGTGTGCATCAGGCTACAGCGAAGGGTATCCAACTGTGAAGGCACCACCAGATCATCCATGTATATTTGAAACAGAAGTATGTAAACATCATAAACATAATCATCCTCGCTGTTTCCTTCAAGAATGAGTCTGCAAGTGACTTTTTAGGTCCCTCTGATATGTAAAACTTTGGTCACACTGAACACACGTGAAGGGCTTCTCTCCGGTGTGAAGCCTCATGTGCACCTCCAGGTTTCCTTTGGTGGTGAAGCTCTTCCCACACTGAGAGCAGATGAAGGGTTTCTCCCCCGTGTGCAGTCTCATGTGAGTGTTGAGGCTTCGCTTGTGGTTGAAACTCTTTCCGCAGTGATGACACACGCTGCACTTCTCTCCGGTGTGGATCCTCATGTGGAACTTAAGGGTTTCTTTACAACTAAATCTCTTCCCGCATTGAGCACATGTGCAAGGCTTCTCTCCGGTGTGGACGTTCATGTGAGTGTTCAGACTCTCTTTCCTGGAGAAGCTCTTCCCACACAGACTGCAGATGAAGGCGCTCTCGCCGGTGTGAATCCTCATGTGGGCGTTGAGGTTTCCTTTGTGGGTGAAACTCTGTCCGCACTGTTGGCAGCTGAAGGGTTTTTCTCCGGTGTGAACTCTCATGTGCACTTTGAGGTTTTGAGTTTGGTTGAAGCTCTTCCCGCAGTGCTGGCAGCTGAAGGGCTTCTCTCCGGTGTGAATCCTCATGTGGACTTCGAGGTTTTGCTTATTTGTGAAATTCTTTCCACACTGGCGGCAGGTGAACTCACCGTTCAGATCGGTCTTTTCAGTTTTGGGTGAAAAAGTCTTCTCAATCATTGTGGATTTTTCCACAGTCTCTGATTCTTGGTTCTCCAACAGATTTTTCTCATCCGTTTCATTGAGTTCCTGACTCTCATCTTTCAGCACCATCATGTCTAATGAAAAAGTTAACAGCAGATTAATCTCACAGAGATACAGACGCAAAAACTATGGCTGCTAATGTATGCTAAAAACAGTATGCAAGCCGAGTAGTATGTCCGAATTGATAGTATTCGAAAAGCAGTATGTGAGAAGTACCTGGATGACCTACTACTTCCGGCGAGATTCTAAAGTGCACATTCGATGGATGCTATGCTATCCTATGATACACCGTCAGAGAATTCATGAATGGGAGTGAAGCAACGCAACTGATGTGAGTAAGTCATGTGATTGTGACAAATTGCGGATGTAGTACCTCCGAGTTCAACTTATACTGCTCACATTCATACTGTATAGAACAGGGGTGTCAAACTCATTTTAGCTCAGGGGCCACATGGAGGAAAATCTATTCCCAAGTGGACAGGACTGGTAAAATCATGGTATATATAACTTAAAAACAACAAGTTCAGATTGTTTTCTTTGTTTTAATGCAATTAACATAAAGCTGAAGCCTGAAGCAGGTTGCACACCAGAAGCGCCGCCGTGCAGCGCCACGTATTTCAGAATTCTAAACATAGGTTTCTATCAGGGTACACGCGCCGAAAGTCGGCGGCCCAGCCATGACTCAGGACACTGTTCATATTTCTGCAGCAGAGTTTTCTTCCTGCAGAGTTCAGCTACAACCTTAATGTCTTTCTTGATTTTTGCGTTTTCAGATTTGAATGCAGCGATTCGAAGGAATAATAAACATATGCCAATCACCATCATGGTGATTTGTTGTGGGCCACAGAGCGCCATCTTATTAGTTTTGTTTTAAATAGTATGCGAATGTGCGCGTCTGGTGTGATACTTTCAACTGTCATGTGCGCACTGTGCTGCGGCACTGAGCAGCGCATCCGGTGTGTGACGCCATTGAGGACAACACAATCTCACGGCAATTCGTAACTTTTTGATTTAGTGGCTAATTCATATGAATTCGTACAATTTAGCACGATTTGCTTATCCACTAAATGACGGTGGATATAGGGGGTGTGGTTGGGTGCCACGCTTCCTTTTTTTATGTCGTACATTTTCGTACAACTAAACTTGTACGAATTAGCCACTAAACTGACCAATCGGAAATAGTTAATTTCCTCATGAGAACACCTCAGTGTGCTATTGCAGAGCATAGATGTGGTCTTTCTCTCTGAGAAGGCTGTCACACTGACGATAAAGGCTGATTTATACTTCTGCGTCAAGCGCACACGTATGCTACGACGCAGCCTACGCGTGGACGCATAGCCCCTCGCCGTGGCCATCGGCGATGTTGACGCACACCTCTCAAAAAATGTAACGTGTAGCGCAAGCTCTGTGATTGGTAGCGCTGACGAGTGTGGGCGGAGGTGAGACCCGCGCGCCCGATGCAGTGAGTGTTTACAAGTGTCGAGTCCCGTGAAGGAGCTCTGGAAGGAGACTGTTGTTTTGTGTTTTCCTTAAAGTTGTTGCACGTCCGCCGGTTCCCGCCTCAAAATGAGTGAATTTGAGCCACTTGTACATTAAGAAAGTGTTCAGAAAAAACAAAACAGCAGCGAAGAAACTTGACACAGAGAAACATAAACACCTACTGCCATCTAGTGTTTCGGAAGTGTATTGCAGAGAAACAGAAACATCGCGCAGAAGTATAAATGCACAGCTATGCGCGAGGCTTGCGTCGTGGGTCACTCCGATCACTTGACGCAGAAGTATAAACCAGGCTTAACTCAGGCATCTGGATGGGACGAAATTAAGTTAGCAATAGCACCATCCAGTGGACACCATTGGAACAGCAGTTTCTTTTATAAAAAAATTGCATCTCATTTTTATACTTTACAGAATCATCTCATGGGCCGGATTAAACCCGTTGGCGGGCCTGATTCAGCCCGCAGGCCGTATGTTTGACACCCCTGGTATAGAACGTACTTTTTTAACGGTCGAGTAGTAAATTTAAATATAAATGCAGTACCTACTGAGTAGGGGTGTAACAGATCACAATCAGAACCACAACCCACGGTTCAGAACGCACTTGACTCACGGATTAATACATTTTTTTACTGTGAGATTAATCCTAAATTTGTAACGATCGCAGAGAGATCACCTCTCATGTTGTGGTAGGTTATTCGGGATGTGGTGGGTTATTTAGGTTATTAAAGGTGTTTTCTGTATTACTGTAATAATGCATTATAATATGTATGCATAATAATATGCCACTGAATAATTCTTCAAAAATGATTGTGGTGAGGGGGCGTGGCCGAGAGCCATAGGAACTAAACAAGGCCCGCCACAGATGAGAAACACCCACGGAAGGAGCTCTGGACTATAAGAGAAGGAACGATGGCAGAGGAGGACGAGAGAGGACCGGGCCCGGACATATTGTTTTATATTTGCTTTCCATTTGTCGTGGTTTAGACGGCAGTCTCCATGAGGAGCTGACATCCCTTTAATTACTAAATACTTATTTAAAAGTTCGTCGATTCTCCAGCTCCTTCTTCCCGGCGGCCAGTTGGCCGTGAACTTTACTACAATGATCATCTAGCAATTAAACATGAAGTTTTATGAGTAAATAACTAAATCAATTATTAAAAAAGAGACTAAAGCTTAATATGGGTTGGATAAATTATAATGTTAGATTTCTTCATTTAGCGTCATCAGCATTTTTCACAGTACTGCATATTTCACAATGAATTTCCAAAGATTTGTGATCCATTGCGCCACTACTACTGAGTAGTAGGTGATTTCAGACGTAGCATAACCCTAAATTCAACATATTGCCTCAAAAACAACATGCTTTTTTGAGTACTGGACTTCCTACAAATCTTAAACTACTGATTCTAGGAGTGCTCAACCCTGTTCATGGAGCTCTTCCTTCCTGCAGAGTTCAGCTCCAACCCTGATCAAACACAACTAAACCAACTTTGTAGGATCTGAAGGAGCATGTGTTCATTACAGACAGGTGTGTTTGAGTAAAGGTTCTGTATTGTAAGTTTTTGACTCTTCTAAAGCATAAAAAGACCATAATATGTGTGGAGATGTTTAAGAAACATCCCAAGTGAACATACTTGTTTAAGTAAAAACCAATGCTGAAGTCAGATATTCTGCTTTGAAAATGTTTTTTTCCGTGCCGGAACGCTGTCTTTGTTTAGGTCAATTTAACCGGCACAATGCCAGATTAGCCAATTATAATTCAGCACTCCGGGTTGCCTTGTTGGAAAACAGCGTATTTCGTTCATTCATTCAGAAAGGCTCTGAAAGCATGAGTCTAACAACACTGTCCTAACAACACGCTTCATGACGAGATATGCAGTGATGAGCAGTTTGTCTGTATGCACCAGACGAAACATGACAGAAATGTAAACACAGCCATTCAGAAGCACAGAATATGCACTCACTCACCAAACGGTAAGGTTTATAATCTATTAAAACTCACATTGTTAGCATTTAGCACTGAATAAAACACACAAGGTTTACCTGAGGTGATCACTGTCATGGGTTTGACATGTTCAGCTGTGAGTAATAGAAGCCATTTCTAATATATCAATTTGAGTTGTTGGTTAGAACCAAAACTCCTTTTAATATGGAGAATATTCCCTCTATCGCGTGTCGTTGCTTTTATTTTGAACACAGTTTAAATCACTCCCTCCTGTACTCAATCTGGCAAGCCGTGCTTGCGTCTATTTTGATCCAGGGGTGCAATACCTAGCTCAACCACTGGGTGTCGAACTTACATACTGCACCTTTAAGGTTGTAGCTGAACTCTGCAGGAAGGAAGACCTCCAGGAGCTGGGTTGAACACCCTAGGTTTAGACCCACTCCCCCTCGCAAATGTGGGTGGATTTATATTTTTGACACTCATATGACATTTATGTATTTTATCATACCTTTCTGTAGAGGAGGGATTTTTATTAATGAATAACTCTATCTCTCAGAATGAAAACCAACCTGTTTGTTCCTCAGAGTCTTCATATTTGATTATTATTTCTTCAATCTTCACGTCCTCACTCTCCTCTTTAATGAACTCCATCTCTATAATAGCGTGTGACGTGGAGATCAGTCGCTTCAGCAGCTGCTCTTCTGCAACAGAAAGAAAAATAAATCCAAAGTAAGCATCTGAATCGTGGATGGAAACATAGCTACTGGTTATCCACTAGGGGGCGAACAGAATTGTAAACCTGCAAGGGGGACCCTAGAAACCTGATATCAGATCAGTTTAGTAAGGTAATGAATATGAGGAGACTGCTTTACATTTATTTTGGCATTGTAAAATTTATTAATAACAAATTTTATTGTTGTGGGAAACTACTTTTTAGCTTTACTATGTACCCTAGTCAAGAGGAAAATAGTTTTTCATTCATTCATTTTCTTTTCGGCTTAGTCCCTTTATTAATCCGGGGTCGCCACAGCGGAATGAACCGCCAACTTATCCAGCACGTTTTTACGCAGCGGATGCCCTTCCAGCCACAACCCATCTCTGGGAAACATTCGCACACACTCATACACTACGGACAATTTAGCATACCCAATTCACCTGTACCGCATGTCTTTGGACTTGTGGGGGAAACCCACGCGAAAGCAGTGAGAACATGCAAACTCCACACAGAAACGGCAATTAACCAAGACGAGGCTCGAACCAGCAACCTTCTTGCTGTGAGGCGACAGCACTACCTACTGTGCCACTGCTTCGCCCATGAAAATAGTTTTTATTTAATTATTTTAATTATTTTGCTAACAAAATTTTAGATTCATAAATGTAAATTTACCAATAAGAAACCGAATTTTAAGATATTGATGACTGAATATATCAGAGACTCCAAATAAGAAAGCCCTACGCACTTTAAACCTTTGTGAATTCTACAATGTATTTATTCGATTATTACATATGTACGTTTTCTACATTTGTTTGATTTATGCTTACCCCCTGGCATGTATACTTTTTGTACTGTTAAAATGTTATAATAATTAAAAAAGATCAGTTTTATAAGACTTACTATAAGTATTTAATATTAGCTGAATTATCTATATATAACAAACTAAATCTAAAAACAGCAAAGGATAAATATCATACAGACTCTTAATGTTAAATCATATTTGATCATTAGTTATTAATATTTAATAGACTATTAATTAAATAAATTAACTGTTGTAGATAACATATATACGTATATATATATATATATTAGGGATGCCACAATTCTCAATACAATATAGAACCGTTCGATACGACATCCACGGTTCAATACGAGCTTGTGAATTGCATTTTTTCCCGTTTTACGTTAAATAATTTATGTGCGTTTTATTTCTCAACGAAGTGACTGTTAATTTTACGCGAGTAAATATTCAATCACTATGCTCTAAAGTTAAGAAGGGCGCTCCAGCATTATTCCACACTTTAACATGGTGAGCAGCGGTAAAGTGGGGCAGCAATATGAGGAAGCGTCGGCAGTGTTGCCAGATTGGGCGGTTTCGAATCCGATTGTGCGGGTAAAATATGACATAGGCGGGTAGTGTATATTTGGGCGGTTTTTATATATATATAACCTTTATTAGGTTATATATTAATAACTCAACTAATTGTGTTAAATATTTGGTGCTTTGTTGGGTCATTTTTAACCTTTATTTGGGTATTTGTTTAATAACTGAACCAGTTGGGTTAAAAATTTGAATTTCAACAGTCAACTGACTGAACTGACACAAAGCAGCTGTATTAATATGCAAACGTATTGTTGTTTTTGCGTTATAAAGTTTAAGCTATAACGCAATAATCAAATTTTTTTGATCAGATTACCTCTCCGTGTCGTGTTTTTATAAGCGTTTCACCATCCAAGACCATCTTTTAGAAGCGTTCGGATGTGGTTAAAATGTATTGTACAGTGTGGACACTGAGTGAAGCCTGCTGCATCTGCTGGACGGTCTCTACAGCACACAGAGCTCCATATTCTGCTCAATCAACACAGGATTTTCTGACTGCGCAGTTTATAACTCTCTGCACTTTGTTCTGTTTCTTGTTTGTGATTCTTGATTTATTTTAACAAAAGTGTCTGGGACTAAAATGTAATTGGAAAAAAAGCATTGTCAATATTTTTGAATACTGTATGTTATTTATTTACACAGCCAGTAGCAATAGTAATACCAGAATGAAAAAATAATAATATTTAATTAACCCATAGTTGAAAAGGTGCTATAATAAACTATAGTCGGGTTATATGTTGGGGTATTTTTAACGCAACTATTGTAACAGAGTATAT
>CAIGQZ010031028.1:0-15262 GCA_903798205.1 Danio tinwini | reverse complement strand
TGCTGCTTTCAAGAGCTCCAAGTATGTCTTTTTGTAAGCAGCACCGGTTGCTTTCGCATTGAACAGATTATTAATTGGCCTTAACCGTGTGATCATCCTTTCATTATTGCACACAGAATGTTTTTCACCTGCTTTCTTTTGCCTGCGGTTATTTTTGTTAATGTGGTTTATCACTTTTTTTTACAACAACATCGCTTTAATATGAGATTAACTCTCCATGTATGTGCAGTTAACTGCTGATCTGAGAGGCCTTTAGCGAGGACAGATTACTGTGCATATGTTTGATACATGACAATAATTATTTTTAAAGTCAATTGTTTTTCTATTTTTAAAGAAATGTTTAGTTAAATGAAAGTATAGTATACAGATATCCAGCTTGTTTTGACACATTTCAAATTTGTGGCTAAACATAATTGTTTGGTGTGGTCAGAGATAAATTTGGTAATTCCTTAATATTGAGTTCTGAAAAGTCCTGTAAAATAAAAATAGAGGTAAAGTTGGTTTTATATTCAGATAATCAGACATTCTCCTTAATAATATAATTTCAGAAAATTATGCTTCGCAAATTCTGAGGGAAATCATACAAGCAGCCAATGACTATCAAAGTACATCGTTCACAGTCAATTAGATAGTGTTAATGTTGTTTTGAAGTCATACTTGCATGCTAATTCCGATCGAAGATTCAAAGTAACATGGAAAACAATAGAGACTGATAAATGAACGAATGTGCGAATATAAAACCAACTTTACCTCTATAAAATATAACAGTATAACACTATGAAACCCATTTGCTCATACACGACACACAAAACGTGGAATGAATGAGGAGGCATGTGAACAAAACACACACACAAAAAAATCTAATTCAAGTAATTTTAGCATGTCAAAGTCAAATTTATGCATATCAAAAAATTTTCGCAACAACAAAATTGTGACTAGTGAAAATGCAGAGTGGCTAGTAACGTTGGAAAACTACTAGCCACTGTGGCTGATGATTAGGCCCACACGGAATCTGCGCGCGCGGAATTCCGCAGATTTTTAGCCCATCATTAATTCTGTTTATTTAATTACAGTCAACTATTTACTGTTAATCTAATTGGATTTGCATTTTAGACATTAAAGTTAAAAAGATATAATATTTTATTTCACATTTTAAGGTTTTAGTTATGATACTCTTAAAATAATTTCGCAAAAATCTGCAGATTTTTACCAAAATTCTCCGCAGAAATACCAAAAAACATCCGCAGATTCCGTCTGGCCCTGCTGATGATCAAAAAAGTTAATATCAAGCCCTGAATATATATATATATATAGTTATTAAACGCTCTTTTGACAAGCAGGTGTTTTAATCGTGTGGTAAATTCAAAGCTGTGAAATTGGCCTACTTGTACTGCAAAAACAGCAAAATAAATACATAATAATAATAAACATTAAATATTTGATGAATTGTAATAATATTGTTGCGTCTACAATTGTTTTGACCAGCAAGTGATGTCAGCGTTTTAAGAATAATGTCGTGAATCAGCTTAACAGTTTCAGAAAGCTCTGTTGTCTGTTCACCACTTTTATAAGACGATTCACGGTTGTAGGAAGTGAAATGAGACGCGCCTTCTCTGTCACTCGTGCGTTTTAATGACAAAAATGTAGTTTATTAACAGCTGACAGTGTTTTATTGTGGCGCTACATTGATAACTACACGGTTTTACGTCGTTTGTAAGAACAATAACGTATTATTAAACTGTTCATTCCTATAGTAAAGGCTTAAAAACACAAACCTTTCTTCCGCCGATTTACAACAACAGCAGGAGCGTCGCGCAGCCGTGTGACGTCATAGCCATAGCGCCGTAACAAAATAAAAGTCTGGTTCACTTTTTTTTTTTGCAAGAATTTAATCATTATTTACATTTAATTTCATCATCTAAAAATAAGCAAACAAAACTATTTCATTTTGTAATGACTTTAATTTATGTACTGTAATTGATTCTTAAATGTGTTACCCTCAAGTTTATATCATGCTCTTTATTTTTTTTCTTCTTTCTTTCTCTCTCTCTTATATCTCTTTTACATTGACAATGTAATTCATATTTTGGATTGTAAACAAATATTGCTACAAACTTGTCAACTGTCTTTTTTGCAAAAAAAAAAAAAGTCCGGTTCACACGCTTTCTGCAGATAAGCCAAGCAGTTTCCCTTTTTCATATCAATCTACATGGCATTCGATGAGTAATCTTTATAAATACACAACGAAAATGGAAATGAGGAGAACATAAACTGAGATTATTAAACAATTGAAATGCATATTATTGTTACGAATCGTTTCGAAGTACGAAGTCAATTCACAGCAAGATGGTCGCTGGTTTGAGCCCCAGCTGGGTTAGTTGGCATTTCTGTGTGGAGTTTGCAAGGTCTCCCCGTGTTGGCGTGGGTTTCCTCCGGGTGTTTCCCCTACAAGTCCAAAAACATGCGCTATAGGTGAATTGGGTAAGCTAAATTGTCCGTAGTGTGTGTATGCGTGTCAATGGGAGTGTATGGGTGTTTCCCAGTGATGGTTGCAGCTGGAAAGGCATCCGCGTAGAAGTTGGCGGTTCATCCCGCTGTGGCAATCCCTGATTATTAAAGGGACCAAGCCGAAAAGAAAATAAATGAATGAGTTGTTCACATGTAAGTTTTACAGTGAATTTGATGCAGTGCATTAGACAGATTTTGTATTATTGCCACATTAATGTTAATATAATTTCACACAGTAAATCAGTCGTATAACACATTAACTGTAAATAATAATAAAAAATGTCTATAACATTTGTTGACTTGTGCGCGTGAACTGGGCTTTTGTTTTGAAGTGGCGATGTGACGTCACATTTATGCGCCGCGAAATGGCGTCTGTTACTCGGCTGAAGAAAGGTGTCTGCAAATGTCTTTAAAGTGGTTTTGGTGCGTTTCGTTTGACTAAAGTTTTACTGTCGTGTTCATTAGTAAGACGATTATGAGGACGACGACACTAATTATGATGCTCGCTGGTCAACGTAGTATCATAAACAAACGCAGACAAACTTTTCTTGTGTTGTTTTGCTGTGAAAATGTATATGGAGAATTTATCGTCTTTCAGCTAGGAAGCCTAGACTGGTTGGCTGGTTTTAGCTGGTCGACCAGCCTGGTTTTAGAGGGGTTTTGGACATTTCCAGCCTGGTCTTAGCTGGAAAATGACCAGCTAAAACCAACTTGACCAGCCTGGTTTAAGCTTGACATAGCTGGGCTCCCAGCCTGGCTAGGCTGTTCAAGCTAGTTTTAGCTGGTCATCTCCCTGCTGAAAAAAACAGCATATGCTGGTAAGGTATGTTTTGATGCTGGTTTCAGTGCTGGTTTTGCTGGTCTCGAAGCTGGTTTTGCTGCCTGAGTGCTGGTCCTGACCAGTATCAAGACCAGCATCGAAACCAGCAAGACCAGCATTAATACATACCTTACCAGCATACACTGTTTTTTTCAGCAGGATTGATACAGTAATGAGTGTAAATAATCAAAATAATCCACACTCCATCAATGGCATTAGAAAAAAAATCACGTAAAAAACTGCTAATTTTAACGACAGATGAGACAAATACTGTATATATTGTATATCTAGTAAATATTTATTAATTATAGGTCATGGAAAGAAAAGGAGATCAAAAATAAATCTAGGTGCATAGAAGTCCTCTGACAGTGATCAGTCTGTGGCTCTCTGAGCAGTGAGAAGGAGATTTAGTTTTAAAATGTCTTTTAAACATTCTCATTTTATGCTTCACAACATTTCTAAACCCACAGAAACTATCCTGGAGATGCAGCGCTGATCTCCACGTGACACTATTATAAAGATGGCGTCCATTAAGGAGGAGAGTGAAGACCTGGAGATTGAAGAAACATTCACAGTCAAACGTGAAGAGCTGCAGGAACAAACAGGTCGGTTTCATTTTATTTGGAATGATCGATAAATTTGAGGTGACCCGTCCTAACGAAACCTCTAAAATAAAGCAGCTAGATTTAATTTCAATCCTCAAATCCATTTTTGCACGAAGAAACAACCTCAGCGTCATCACGAACTCCGTCAATGTCCAGGTTTTCCCTCATCAGTGTGCAGTTTTCCATCAGTGTTAGGGCCTTCAGTCTTAGCAAGACCGATTTCATAAAATCTAAAGCAGCAGATTCTTAGTGTGTGTGTGTGTGTGTGTGTGTGTGTGTGTGTGTGTATAAAAGTTTTTATATAGCTGTTGGGTCAAAATTGACTCGTAGGACAACACACACTGTAATAAAAAATAAAGCTGAGTTAACTTAACATTTTAAAGCAACCAGCTGCAAAGAAATTGAGTTTATTAAGTGTCAGTTCATTATTTTTTTAAGTTGACCGAAATAGCTGGTTTAAGTCAAGTGTACTTTATGGAATAATTTGCACAACTTCAAACATTGAAGCTTAATAAACTCAATTTTTTTTGCAGCCGGTTGCTTTAAAATGTTAAGTTAACTCAACTTTATTTATTTTGAAGATATGGAGAAATTTTAAGTCTCCTCAACTGAATATTTTACTTTCATTGAACAGTTTCAAACATGCAGCTGAATCAGTTTTATAAGTAAATTCAACTCTGAGCTTAAAAATATGTCCACCTAACTTACGATTTTTATTCCAAGTTGGATTTTTTTTCACAGTGCATGAAAATAATAATAAATGATTCATTTTTTTATAATTTTGGGGTCATTTTGGTAAAAGTGAGCTAATTTCAAGATTAAAAACACATAATTTAGGTTATTTTTTCTGTTAAAGGGTGTCCGCTGGCTTTAAAAAAGGATAAAAATTGTATGAGTCAATTTAGAGAATACTTTTACTTTATAAAGCCTTAAATGCTATTCTACGAGGCATTACCTTTGTATGAGTATGCTAAAGTTTGCCGGTATAATTCTGTGAAATAGGGCTGTGAAATATCTAATTGCGATGTTTTTGACAGATATTGCGATTTCAATTTGATTTGCGATTTAATTTTGTGGTCAAGTCAATAATCTGTATTTTAGCTTCATACTGCTAAAATGCAGTGAGTGTTAGGTAAAAAAGGAACTTAAAAGATATGAACTTATATTAGCAAACATCTCTGAAATTGTACTTATATGAAATACAATGAATTTGTATTTTAAAAGTAAGTATATTTTCATATTTGTTTATTATAAATGTTCATTATTTTTATAAAACTGTAATGTCAAGCTTACAGTTTAAATGCACGTTTGTAAATAAACACTTATAGTCAGATGGTGTGATGCGCAATTTGACAAAATGGTTTCCAATATATTTTGGTAAATCAAAAAATGTGGTTATGATAACCATCCGACAAGCTGATCCAGTAAAAATCAGTTCTTAAAATGTAATATTTATACCTCATAATTAAATCGAAAAAAAAGGCGAATAACTGCCAAAACAACCCGTTCAAAAAGCTGGCTACAGGCCTGACAGTGTAACGTTAAAAGTAGGGCTGTCAAAATTAATTGTTTCTTCAGTGCACCGCGATGCAGATATTGGTTCAGTAATAGGTCATAACCGGTTATTGCGTACGATGTCACGGTAGAATACTATGGCGAAGGAAGCGAGGGCGAGTAAATAAACCGCTCCTACTACTTAATGGCCCGTTTTTCACTGAGTGGTACGGTACGGTTCGGTACGCTTTTGACAGTGGAACTGTACCGTACCACTTTTTCGGCACCCTTGGGTACCAAAGACAAAAAAGGTACCAAAAGATGGACGTGCAGCTGAACGCTGATTCGTTTAAAGAGATGCGTCACAATCTCGTGGAGCTAGCCAGAATCAAAACAATGGAGCCGCCATGTTTTTAAATACACAGCCGAGACAACTATATGCATATAATAACGATACATGGATGACCCGGGCTCAAAACAAACCTTGTCGTTGTCTTGATGAACAGCCACAAAGCCAAGAATCTGCCGTGTCCTGTTGTTGTTTTACGAGGCCGTCTAAAAGTGCGAGCGGTTTTCGCTTTCTCTAGGGAGCCCCCGAAAATAAGGCTCCCTGTTTCTGTTTCTCTGCAGTACACTTCCGAATGTTTCTCTGTGTCGAGTTTCTTCACTGGTGTTCTGTTTTTTCTGAACACTTCCTTAATGTACAAGTGGCTCAAATTCGCTCATTTTGAGGCGGGAACCGGCGGATGTGCAACAACTTTAATCATGAGGTAAGCACAAAACCACAGTCTCCATCCAGAGCTCCTTCACGGGACTCCACACTTGTAAACACTCGCTGCATCGGGCGCGCGGCTATCACCTCCGCCCACACTCGTCACACTACCAAGCCAACCAATCACAGAGCTTGCGCTACGTGTACGCGTTACATTTTTTGAGAGGTGCGCATAAACGCCGCCGACAGTAACGACGAGGGGCTATGTGTCCACATGTAGGCTGCGCCGTAGCATACGCGTGCGCTTGACGCAGAAGTATAAATCGACCTTTATTCAGTAGCGAACTTGAGTTTATGACCTAAACTTTTCATTGAATAAAGCTCTTTATGTCCTTTTTTTGGTGCCGCCATCTTCACCTGTGTGTGTCACACACCTTATTCTTGCTCGGGAAATTCACATGCGCTGTTTTGTCGCTGCTTTTCTGAACGCAGCTACAGCCTCTCACATGACAGCAGGGAAAGGCATAGCCCTTAGAATAACATGTCTAGGTTAATATTGACAGCGCATTTTTAAAAAAAATGAATTCAATTATTGGTGGGGACATTTCAATAGTTGGTCCCCCTCCGCATCCTCTTCGTCCATGCTAAATCTACGCCCCTGCTTTTTAGCAGGACGCTCCTCAAGTAGCCGTTCGCGCTTTCCTGTTTGTTATTGTGGGCGTTCCGCATAGTTCGGTTGCGCAATTCTGATTGGGCATAACGAAAGTGTGCTCACTCGATTTGCTAGTAAAGCTGTCACACACAGACGACAGTCACACACAGATCATGCATTTGATCTGAGCGGGGGAAGTTAAATAATATATATGTCATATCGCAGCCTCTTGTTTTAAATATCGATTCGATTTCGATTAAATGCACAGCCCTACTCTGAATAATGGGATGCTCTTTAGTTTATGAAATCAATAAAATCCTGGTAGTTCTGGCATCACTCTGCTTTGTTTACAGCAGTAACCAAGGCAACACGGTTATTCCTGCTGTTTATCAGGCGCCACCTGCTGGATTAGCATTTTTGGTGCTCAATTGACCCTTCGCTAAGCCACACCCGAAAACTGCCACACACCAATCGTAGCTTAGCAATTAAAGCTACGTGCGGGAGGTCTGTCAAGCTTTCGAGCGAGGGAAGCAAGCTTTGTGCATATGGACTGTGCAAATCTGATAGCCGGTATTCTAAACGTTTGGACGGGGTGGTGGAATTTTTTTTTTCCCTTTCCAAAACCTAAAACCCAAGAGGAGACATGACAGCATGAAGCAAGCTGTGTGAGGGGCACTAAAAGCAGCACAATCCAGTCATTTTCCATCTGTTTCAAGCTAGGAATATTTGGATTACATACAGTATCAACAGATTAAAACAGAGATATGGTCACAAACTGAGCACTTGTGATCAATATACTTCACCCGCAGCTGTTTTTCAGTCATTTATATCACTCATGTCTGTGTCAGAGCTACAATTCACCAATGTTTTCGTCAGTCTTTTGGAGATTTAGTCATTGGTGACGACGTTATAGTGGGAGAGTGTCTGCTTTTATATTTGGTGTCGGATTAATATTTGCTGGTAGGGAAAATCTATTTGTTCTCTTCTGCTATTTATACTTTGATTTGCATTTCAATTCAGTTATTTTTTCCACTTAACTGCAAATTAGAATAGAAACTGTATAAAAAGCACACAAACATACTGACAGTTATAGGTGCTGTACATTGTTATGGGTCAATGCTGCTAATATTCAGCACAATATTGTTCACATGCTTGACATAAATAATTGTGATTGGACGTGAAGGGTTTACCATTCATTTTGGGTTGTCACGGTATCAGAATATCAGTATTGAGTACCAATAACAGTGAAAATAAATGGTTATTTGTTCCTATTTTGGTACCAAAGCAAAAAAATAAAAGCATACTAATTAATCAACCCACTTTATTTTATAATGTTGAGCAAGATTTGAATGGTTTAAAGCAGGGGTGTCAAACTCAGTTCCTGGAGGGCCGTAGCTCTGCACAGTTTAGTTCCAACCCTGCTTCAACACACTTAAGCTGCGGTCACACTGGACTTTCTCCCCATAGACTTCCATTCATACGCATGCGAATGTGTCAGACTGGAAACGCAAGGTCATGCGTCGAGTTTTGCGAAATTGCATCTCTTGACTGCGTGAGACGAATCGAGGATCAAAACATGACCTTTTTGGACAGAAATTTAAAATATGGAGCAATCGCTCGCTTTTTTTAAACGTCTAATCATCTTGTTTAATCCCGCCCCTTTTCGCAGCGCCGTACGACAGAATTTCGCAAGCTCAAACTGTAGGTTTCAAACAAGTAGGTTACATGTAGGTTTCAAACAAGCCTGAAGGACTCAATTAGTCTGATCAGGTGTGTTTAATCAGGGTTAAAACTAAACTGTGCAGAGCTGCGGCTCTCCAGGAACTGAGTTTGACATCTGTGGTTTAAATGGTTATAATCAGTCATTGCTTATTTATTATTTTTCTTAAATGTCTAATAAAACTCATGAATACACATCAATCATAGTTGTTTATCAAGACAGAGAAATAGCATCAACCACGGGCATAGTCTAAGAAATAAAACAAGTAGCTAAGTAGTACAGTTATAGTACAAAAATGCATTTATTAATTTTCTTTTCAGCTTAGTCCCTTTATTAATCAGGGGTCGCCACAGCGGAATGAACCGCCAACTTATCCAGCATCTGTTTTTTGCAGCAGATTTCCTTCCAGCTGCAACCCATCACTGAGAAACGTCCATACACACTCATTCATAAACATACACTGTGGACAATTTAGCCTACCGCATATGTCTTTCGACTGTTGGGGAAACCGAAGCACCTGGAGGAAACCCACACCAACACAGGGAGAGCATGCAAACTCCACACAGAAATGCCAACTGACCCAGCCGAGGTCAAGACAAATTGAAATGGTCTAAACTGAAATTATTTCTAGCACTGTTGCCTCACAGCAAGAAGGGTCACTGGTTCGAGCCCCGGCTGGGCCAGTTGGCATGTTCTCCCCGTTTTGGCGCGGATTTCCTCCGTATGCCCTGGTTTCCCGCACAGTCCAAACACATGCGCTATAGGGGAATTGAATAAACTGAATTGGCCGTAGTGTATGAGTGTGCGTGTGAATCAGTGTATGGCTTTTTCCCAGTACTGGGTTGCGGATGGAAGGGCATCCAAAAAATGCATCAGCTCGTTAGGGCAGGGCTCACATTAACCACACTTATAGCCTACCTGAGATTGGTACCAAATTTGATACTTCTGACAACCCTAGTATCTAGCAAATATACTGCAAGTTAAAATGTCGCTAATGTTACTGGTTGAAAACTAAAGTGGTGATCAAGTCTGACAATGTATGGAATGACTCTTAAAATCTATTGAATTTAACAGATTTCTGTATAAAATGGCAAATTTTGACCCACAAATCAACAGGAGCATTAAGTGAAGTTTATTTATGAAGTAATTTCGAGAGGATCACATGCTTATGATTGCTTGCAGCCGGTCCCGCATTATTCAATTTATGATTCGCCAATCAGACGATTCCTAAGCCACTATAAATACCCTAAGTTTCATATCACAGCCATCTTCGTTTTGAAGAATCCCCCGTTCCACCCCTAATCCTCCTCCTTTCCTAGATGGGTGACACGGAGGCCCAGTGGTTAGCACTGTTGCCTCACAGCAAGAACATCACTAGTTCTAGTCCTTACCAAGCCAGTTGACGTTTCTGTGCAGAGTTTACACGTTCTCCCCGAGCTCACTTGGGTTTCCCCAGGGTTCCAGGGTTTCCTCCCGCCGTCCAAAAGCATGCAACTTAAGCTAATTGACTAATCCAAATCAGCACCATAGACATGCTTATAGTACGTAGTTATCTCTTATAAGCAATCAGTATCTGTGCATTAGCTACTACAGCAAGGGAGTTCTCGAGATCTACCTGAGCTCAAACTCCCCTCTCGCCTTGCAAACGGGAGGGAGCCCCAGGCTCGAGGATCTTATGAGCTCAGGGCTTTCTCCTGGGACAGCATGCCAAACAAGCTTTATAATCAATCATCAGCTAAGTGTGAACTCTTGGAACTGCAGTTAATTTATATTTGTTTGTTTGTTTTTGTTGTTAAACTTGATAGTGCTGAAAGAGGAGAGTCAAGAACTTGACGAAGAGACCGATCAGACTGACCAACATTGTGGTTTTATAAATGGAGAAGAATCCTTTAATTGTTCACAAACTAAAATAAGGACTCTCTCCTCCAAAAAAAGATCTGGCAAGACTGCAACTAGGCTTTATTTCACTTGCTATCACTGTGGACAAGGTTTCGACCAGCAAGGAAATTATAATGTCCACATGAGGATTCACACCGGAGAGAAGCCGTACAGCTGCCAGCAGTGCGGGAAGAGCTTCAACCGCAACGGGAACCTGAAGGTCCACATGAGGATACACACAGGAGAAAACCCGTTCACCTGCGGTCAGTGCGGGAAGAGTTTCACTCAGAAAGGAAGCCTCAAAATCCACATGAGGATCCACACCGGAGAAAACCCGTTCGCCTGCCAGCTGTGTGGTAAAAGTTTCAGTCGAAGAGGAAGTCTTAGGAGTCACATAAGAACTCACACCGGAGAAAAGCCGTACTCGTGCTCTCAGTGTGAACGGAGATTCAAGCACAAACCCACCCTGACCACCCACATGAGGACTCACACCGAAGAGAGGCCGCTGGTGTGCACTCAGTGTGGACAGAGCTTCAGATATCGCTTAACCCTTAGTAATCACATGAAAACTCATTTAAGCGAGAGCCATTTCAGCTGTCACTACTGCGGGATGACTTTCACCGACAGGAAACTGCTCTCCAGGCACGTGTCCACTCACATCGCAGAGAAACCATTCATGTGCAGTTGCTGTGGAGTGACATGCAAGAGCGCAATAGCTCTCAACGTCCACATGAGAGTTCACACCGGAGTGAAGCCTTTCGCCTGCGCTCAGTGCGGGAAGAGATTCTCTCAGAAAGGAAACCTTTGCTTGCACTTGAGGAGCCATACAGGAGTGAAGCCGTTCACCTGCCTCCAGTGCAAGAGGAGTTTCACCTACAACAAAGACCTGCAGCGTCATTTAAAGACTCACGCTAGAGAGAAACCCAAGGGTTCCTCTGTAGCTGCGCTTAAGGCCAAAGATGAGGATTAGATTTGTGCGCAAAACTGGAATATCGTATATATCACTTGCAAATAAAGCAGTGTCTTCATATAATGTCAAAGAGAACAACATGGACACTTCCTGATAAACTGGCGGCAAATATCAGACAGAAAAGTTCAGTTTTCTGCACCACTGTTAGTCTTTTTCTTATATAGTAATATACAAGAAAGACAAGATCTTCTTATACAGAAGACAAAACACAATGAACATTTGGTGGCTTTTGTAGACGTGAGATGTTCTTTGGCAACGCAGATGCTCTAGACCAGGGGTGTCCAAACTCGGTCCTGAAGAGCCGATGTCCGGCTGAGTTTAGCTCGAACATGCCTCAACACACCTGCAAGGGTGTTTCTAGAAAGCCTAGTAAGAGCTTAATTAGCTAGCCCAGGTGTGTCTGATTGGGGTTGGGACTAAACTTTTCAAGACACCGGCCCTACAGGACAGAGTTTGGGCACCCCTGCTCTAGACGGTTCTTGAGGTAATAATAACATAATAATACTTAGGGGTGTCCCGATCAGGTTTTTTTTTGCCTCCAAGTCATTAGATTTTGAGTATCTGCCGTTACCGAAACTTAATCCCATACTTCTATAATACATAAAAAAGAATAAAGAGAGAAGAAACAGATCCAGGATGTTCCTTATTTTAACATTCAAAAAAAGGGGCGGGATTAAACAAAATGATTAGACGTTGACAAAAGCAAGTGATTGGTCCATATTTTAAATTTCAACCAAGCTTAAACTTTACTATGCAGCGACATGTGAAACTTGTCACACAAGCTTGCATTTCTGGTCTGTCTCATTCACTTGCGTATGAATGGAAGGCAAAAAGTGCACTGTGACCACGGCTTAAGAAGTCAAAAGGTAACACTTTAGTTTAAGTGTCAATTTGCATGATTAACTACTGGATTATTACCTGCCTATTATTAAGATATGAACTGTTTATTAGCACTTATAAAGTATGATCTCACTCCAAATCCCTAATCCTACCCGATACCTAATCCCAACTAGTAACTAGTACTATTAACAAGCAGCTAATTAGTTGTTTAATGAGCTAAAAGTCCAAAATTGCATACTTCCATACTATATAGCCGGGGTCACCAATCTCAGTTCTGGAGGGCCGGTGTCCCTACAGGGTTTAGCTCCAACCTACACACCTGCTTGGGTGTTTCCAGTATACCTAGTAAGACCTTGATTAGCTTGTTCAGGTGTGTTCGATTAGGGTTGGAGCTAAAATCTACAGGACACCGGCCCTCCAGGAACAAGTTTGGTGACCCCTGCTATATAGTATGCTAAAAACAGTATGTGAGCAGAGTAGCATGTCCGAATTCACAGTATTGGAAAAACAGTATGCAAGAAGTACCCGGATTACCTACTACTTCTGGCGCGATTCTGAAGTGCTCATGGGATCGACGCTACACTATTGCATGACGCACCACAAGAGTGCCCGACTCATAATAATAATAATAATAATAATAAATACATTTATATAGTGCTTTTTCGGGGCACTCAAAGCGCTTTACACAATGGGGGGTGGGGAAGACAGAGTGATGAAGCTAATTATGATATGGGGAGGGTTAGGAGGCCATGATGGACAGAGGCTAGTGGGCAGATTTGGCCAGGATGCCGGGGTTAAACCCCTACTCTTTTTCGAAGGACATCCTGGGATTTTTTAATGACCACAGAGAGTCAGGACCTCGGTTTAACGTCTCATCGAAAGACGGCGCCCACTGAGCAGTATAGAGTCCCCGTTACTATACTAGGGCGTTAGGATCCACACAGACCGCAGGTTGGGTGCCCCCTGCTAGCCGCACTAACACCACTTCCGGCAGCAACCTAGCTTTCTCATGTGGTCTCCCATCCAGGTCCAGGTACTGACCCTTGCGCAGCCCTGCTTAGCTTCAGTGGGTGACCATGTGAGAGTTGCAGAGAGCTAACTCATGATTGGGAGTGAAGCGAAGCAACTGACGAGGGTAGGTCACATGATCATGGCAAAATGGCAGATGTAGTATGTCCCAAATCCATTCATACTACTCAGAACATACTTTTCTAATGATTGAGCAGTACATTTAAATGTAAACCTAGTACCTACTCGAGGCAATTTCGGACACCACTTTAGTTGCTGGTTTGTTAGGAATTTGTTAATAGCATGGATTGTACATTAAAATAAGCTATAACTTTTCCAAATTAAGTGACACTACCTGACAAAAGTCTTGTCGCCTATCCAAGTTTTAAGAACAACAAATAATAACTTGACTTCTAGTTGATTGTTTGGTATCACAAGTGGCTTATATGAAAGGCAAAGGCCTCTAGATTATGCCTATTTGACCAAAATAAAATATGATCATGCCTTGATTTTGAATGATTTCATTAGGACAGTAAGGTCTGACTTTGCTTAGACAAAAGTCTTGTCACTGAACAGAAATAATGTCCAGTAAAGAATATAAAGTCATGCTGCAGTGGAAACAGAATGAATATTGTGTCTGACTCCATCATGAGCTTGGAGGACTGCATCCATACATCTCTGCAATGACAATGACTTAAATCACTGATTAATAAAGTCATCTGGAAAGGCAAAGAAAGCGTCCTTGCAAGACTCCTAGAGTTCATCAAGAGTCTTTGGATTCATCTTCAGTGCCTCCATCTTACCCCTGACATGCTCAATAATGTTCATGTCTGGTGACTGGGCTGGCCAATCCTGGAGCACCTTGACCTTCTTTGCTTTCAGGAGCTTTGATGTGGAGGCTGAAGTATGAGTAGGAGCGCTATCCTGCTGAAGAATTTGCCCTCTCCTGTGGTTTGTAATGTAATAGGCAGCACAAATGTCTTGGTACTACGGCTGTTGATGTTGCAGATCTTTCGCACGCCCCCATACTGAATGTACCCCTAAACCATAATTTTTCCTTCACCAAATTTGACTGAATTCTGCGAGAATCTTGCGTCCATCTGGGTTCCAGTAGTTCTTCTGCAGTATTTGTGATGATTGGGATGCAGGTCAACAGAAAAATCTATGTTCTGCCACTTTTCCAAATGATCAACTACAAGTCAAGTTATTATTTGATGTTTTTACAACTGGGATCGACGATCAAGACTTTTGTCAGGGAGTGTAAGTAAAATAATCTTGTATTAGATTTGAAGTAACCGTGACCGCACTAGCTGACTGTCAAGCTTGTTTTATTGAAAATCTCACCTAGTTTTAGCAATTTGTTACTTGCGATGATCTTAAAGCTCTTTCCAGAATCCACACTGTTGACGTATAAAACAGCTCTCAAGTCTGAATTCTCCTTTTCTTTTAAGCAGAACTGTACTGCTCTCCAGGGTGGATTCTCATGTGGACATTAAGGTCTTGTTTTTCAGCAAACTTCTTTCCACACAGCTGGCACATGAAAGCCTTCCCTCTGGCGTAGTTTTTCAGACTGTTTTTGTGCGTGTAAGTCTGTCCACACAGACAGCAGCTATAGGGCTTTTCTCCGGTGTGAATTCTTATGTGCACTTTCAAGTTTCCTTTCTGAACGAAACCCGCTCCACACTGCGAACAGGTAAAAGGGTTTTCTCCCGTGTGGACCCTTAAGTGAGCTTTTAGGTTGTGCTTTTGGCTGAAACTATTTTCACAGTGTTCACAGGAGTAAGGCTTCTCTCCCGTGTGAACTCTCAGGTGCACATCAAGCAGTCGTTTACCGGCGAAACTCTTCCCACACTGATGGCAGATGAAGTTACAGTTAGATTTGCTGTTTCCACGTCTTTTTCGTGAGGAGGTCTTTCCAGTCTGCACAGACTTCTCTCCAATAATGGAGTCAAGATCGTCAGGCTGATCTTTCTCCTCGATATTATCCAGTTCTTCACTCTCCTCATTCAGCATCTTCAAGTCTGAGGTGAAAAACAAAAATAGACCAGTTAACAA
>CAIGQZ010031024.1:25725-36831 GCA_903798205.1 Danio tinwini | reverse complement strand
TGTTCATTTAAATTATGTAGAATGCAGTGTTCATTTAAAGTATGTAGTGTATAATGTTAATTTGAAGTATGTAGTGTACAGGGAGTGCAGAATTATTAGGCAAATGAATATTTTGACCACATCATCCTCTTTATGCATGTTGTCTTACTCCAAGCTGTATAGGCTCGAAAGCCTACTACCAATTAAGCATATTAGGTCATGTGCATCTCTGTAATGAGAAGGGGTGTGGTCTAAAGACATCAACACCCTATATCAGGTGTGTATAATTATTAGGCAACTTCCTTTCCTTTGGCAAAATGGGTCAAAAGAAGGACTTGACAGGCTCCGAAAAGTCAAACAAGTGAGATATCTTGCAGAGGGATGCAGCACTCTTAAAATTGCCAAGCTTCTGAAGCGTGATCATCGAACAATCAAGCGTTTCATTCACAATAGTCAACAGGGTCGCAAGAAGCGTGTGGAAAAACCAAGGTGCAAAATAACTGCCCATGAACTGAGAAAAGTCAAGCGTGCAGCTGCCAAGATGCCACTTGCCACCAGTTTTGCCATATTTCAGAGCTGCAACATCACTGGAGTGCCCAAAAGCACAAGGTGTGCAATACTTAGAGACATGGCCAAGGTAAGAAAGGCTGAAAAACGTCCACCACTAAACAAGACACACAAGCTGAAACCTCAAGACTGGGCCAAGAAATATCTCAAGACTGATTTTTCTAAGGTTTTATGGACTGATGAAATGAGAGTGAGTCTTGATGGGCCAGATGGATGGGCCCGTGGCTGGATCGGTAAAGGGCAGAAAGCTCCAGTCTAACTCAGACGCCAGCAAGGTGGAGGTGGTGTATTGGTTTGGGCTGGTATCATCAAAGATGAGCTTGTGGGACTTCTTCGGTTTGAAGATGGAATCAAGCTCAACTCCCAGTCCTACTGCCAGTTTCTGGAAGACACCTTCTTCAAGCAGTGGTACAGGAAGAAGTCTGCATCCTTCTAGAAAAACATGATTTTCATGCAGGACAATGCTCCATCACACGCGTCCAAGTACTCCACAGCGTGGCTGGCAAGAAAGGGTCTAAAAGAAGAAAAACTAATGACATGGCCTCCTTGTTCACCTGATCTGAACCCCATAGAGAACCTGTGGTCCATCATCAAATGTGAGATTTACAAGGAGGGAAAACAGTACACCTCTCTGAACAGTGTCTGGGAGGCTGCGGTTGCTGCTGCATGTAATGTTGATGGTGAACAGATCAAAACACTGACAGAATCCATAGACGGCAGGCATTTGAGTGTCCTTGCAATAATAAAATTAATCCTCAAAAATACAACTTGCCTAATAATTCTGCACTCCCTGTACTTTAAACAAACACTACACTGCATACTTTAATTGAATACTGTAAACTACATACTTCAAATTTATTCTGTACACTACATACTTCTAATAAATACTGTACAATAGACATTTCTATTCATACTGTTTTCTAGATAATTAAACGAATAATTGTACACTGCATGCTTTTAGGAATATTGAAAACTACATACTTCAAATTAACAATAAATACTATACTATACTATACTATATTCTTTAATTGAACACTGTACTCTACAAAATTCAAATGAAATATTCTTATGAATATTCATATTGTACAGTAGATACTTCAATTAACATTGTATTCTACATACATCAATGAATATGTACAGTACAGTATACTGCATGCTTTTACACATATTGTTCACTACATACTTTAGTTTAAACACAGCCTTCTAAATACTTTAAAATAACACTATAGTACATACTTCAAAATAAATACTGTATCCTACATACACCAAATCAATCCCGTAGACTACACACTTAATGAATAGTGTATAGTAGGCATTTCAATTACATACTTGAATGAATAATCATATACTGCATGCTTTTAGGAATATTGTATATTACATACTTCAACTTCACATTGTAGACTACATAGTTTAAATGAATACTATGTTCTACATACTTCAAATAAACACTATTCTACATACTTCACATGAACTTCATTTTTAATAAGAGTTGATGCAAAATAAATAAATAAATATAAATACACAAAAATGACAAAACTTCACTATAAAACATTAGATATGCTTTTTCAGCTCAATTTTTGATAACTTTATGTATACTATTATATCCTTTACACTTCATCCATCTGATAAATACTGTATAGTAGATATTCAATTAACACTGTATTTCTCATACTTAAAAAAATACTGTATATTGCATGCTTTTATGAATATTCAGGGTTCCCACTCGTTCATGGACACCAAATTCAAAGACTTTTTAAATAACCAATAAAAAATATTAATAATAAAATAATAATAAAAACAGCACCTTAACTGTATGTTCACACCGAAACGGTGAGAACGTCAAAGTAGCCGGAAGTCATTCATTTTCAATGGGAACCGGCGGCGATAAGCAGCGAGGAACAGAGCGGCGCGTCTTCGCCAGTGTGGGCATCGAGGAGAGTTGAAATCAAGTCAACTTTATGGTAATGAGCTATGATGCGGTTTGGCGGCAAGCAAATGGAATGTAGAAGTCCACTGCTTGAGAGGAGTCCAGCGAACACAGCCCTTTGAACTTTGGTTCTGACCACAGTTGTTCCCAAGGGTTTGATTATTGCGGTCGCCGGATATCCAATTTTTTGCAATGTTTTCTTACAGGAACATACATTAAAAAGGCGAGTTACTAATGTGCATTTATGTTATATATATATATATTTTTAAAAAAGCGGGAATCTCATGCATCAATACAAAACAGTATTGCTGCTTCAGAATATTTCAGACATATGGACACGTTGGATAATTAGGTGCAAAGCCGCACCACGTGCAACTTGATCTCCCATTGTTAAAGGAATTTGATAATAAGAGTTCAACATGTTCATGCTAGAAAAAAAAGCATGTTTTATGCGAAATGTAACTGATATGATATGCTGCAACAGCCCCTTTAAATATGAGATCAATGTAGCGAATTTTGACGCTCTCGCTGCCAGTGTCCTGAAGACAGAAAGCGTTGTTGCCAGGGTGGCTAGAGCGACCTTTGACACTCAACGCCTTTGGTGTGAACGCACAGTAATTCACACCACTGCATAGGTCATGAAAGTCCTTGTTGTTAATATTACACTTATTACACTTAAAATTGAAATTAAAATGTCACTGTAATGACGATGTTTTAAAAGTGCCGTTTTCAAAAATGCAGACCACTTTAAACAGTCATGTTCAAATAACTTTAATACAATTAGTTGAATTTAATACTAATAAAATTCAAGTGTGGTTTTTGAAATATTGACAAAATGCATTATTTGTCATAGTTCTTGTTTAAAATTCGAATTAAAATTTTTAAGTTTCAGTTTAACGTTCAGTTTTTGAAAGCAACAAAGTACAATTGTTGAAATAACACAATAAACCTTAAACGCAAGCATTTTCAAGGATCTATGTTTGTTTTTAAGTACTTTCAAAGCCTTGAACTTGTATATCTAAAATTCACAAATTCTAATAATACTTTTAAGAAGCCTGGGACCCAGATATTACATACTACATAAACTTCAAATGAGAGTGTCCTTCATTCATTCATATCCCTCAAATTAGTCTCTGATTTATCAGAGATCATCACAGGGGAATGAACTGCCAACTATTCCGGCATACGGTTTACGCAGCGGATACCCTTCAGCCGCAGTACTGGAAATCACCTATGCACACTGACACACACTCAAACACTACGGACAATTTTGTTTCCCTAATTCACCTATAACCCATGTCTTTGAACTGTGGAAACCGAAGCACCCAGAGGAAACCCACGTGAACACGGGGAGAACATGCAAACTCCACACAGAAACACCAACTGACCCAGCCAAGACTTAAACCAGCAACGTTTTTGCTGTGAGGCGACATCGCTAGCCACTGAGCCACCATGCCACCAAATGTACAGTGTATACTTCATATTCAATTGAATACTTTTATTAAAAGGGTGCTTTTTATAAATATGGCATACTACATACTTCAAGTGAACATTGTAGAATACATACTTTAAATGAACCCTGTATTCTATACAACATATTAATAAATATACTACATGCTTCTGTGAACACTGTATAACGAAATACTTCAAATGAACACTGAATAATAAGACTGAAATACTAAAATGGTTCGCATATTTATTATATTATAAAATAATAATTCAAATGAGGCTACAGATTTTTATAAAAACCATGATAAAAAACAGGAATCTTAAATTAATAAATACATTTTTTGTAATGTTATGCGGTCACTTTTGATCACTGTAGCATGCCCACGCTTTTTTTCTGTAATATTATACTGTCACTTTTGATTACTTAAGCAAAATGCATTAGAATGCCTGCGTTACTGAAGAGGCTGACTGTATTACTCCAGAAGTGGGCGCTCCTCCATATCCCTACAGTACTTGCTTCCTGCACGATTTACTGTATCCAAAGTGTAAGTGTCACACTAAAGAGTAAGTGCTGACACTGATATAACAGCTCAAAAACAAAGACTTTGTTGACTCATAAAGCTTTGTGGCTTTAAAGTGAACAGATGTGCATAAGACTGTCGACTCATCATCAGAGTCAACAGCTCTGCCTGCTTTTACTTGTGTTCAGCTGGAAAAATCCTTTGTTTTTGCACTCAGTTGACGTAAAACATACTAAAATATCACAGATATAGAAGAACATGTACAAATAGTGCTGGGCAAAAATTAATCACATTCAAAATAAAAGTTTGTTTTGACAATATATGTGTATTATATATATTTAATATGTATATGTGATGTACACCTACACTACCTGACAAAAGCCTTGTCGTTGATACCAGTTGTACGAGCAACAAATAATAACTCGACTTCTAGTTGATCATTTGGAAAAGTGGCAGAAGGTAGACTTTTCTGATGAATCATCTGTTGAACTGCATCCCAATCATCACAAATACAGCAAAAGACCTATTGGAACCAGCATGGGCCCAAGATTCTCACAGACATCAGTCAAGTTTGGTGAAGGAAAAATCATGGTTTGGGGTTACATTCAGTATGGGGGCATGCGAGAGATCTGCAGAGTGGGTGGCAACATCAACAGCCTGAGGTATCAAGACATTTGTGCTGCCAATCACATTACAAAACACGGGAGAAAGCAATTTCTTCAGCAGGATAGTGCTCCTTTTTCAGCCTCCACATCAAAATTCCTAAAAGCAAAGAAGGTCAAGGTGCTCCAGGGTTGGCCAGCCCATTCACCAGTCATAAACATTATTGAGCATGTTTGGGGTAAGATGAAGGAGGAGGCATTAAAGATGAATCTAAAGAATCTTGATGAACTCTGGGAGTCCTGCAAGAACACTTTCTTTGCCCTACTAGATGACTTTATTAATAAGTTGTTTGAGTCATTGCAAAGATGTATGGATGCAGTCCTCCAAGCTCATGGGAGTCATATACAATATTAATAATTTTTCCACTGCACCATGACTTTATATTCTATACTGTACATTATTTCTGTTAAGAGACAAGATTTTAGTCTAAGCAAAGTCAGACCTTACTGTCCTAATTAAATAATTACTAATCAAGGCATGATCATATTTTATTTTGGCTAATTAAGTGTGATCTAGAGGCCTTTGCCTTTCATGTAAGCCACTTCTGATATTAAATGATTTGATGTTATTATTTGTTGTTCCTAAAACTTGGATAGGTGACAAGACTTTTGTCAGGTAGTGCACATAGAAACAAAAACCATACACAACAATTTTGTTACATAGATATTTAAATTAATATATACTTTGCATGTTTTGGGGAGGGTTACCTTGTGTGTCTGTGTCTGTGTGTTTGGGGCTTCCTCTGGCTCTTCGTTCAGGCCTCTTGTTGCCTGGGCTTCCTCCTCCTCCTCCAGGGCTGCCGTGACTCTTGCCGTAGCCATTAGCAGTAGTTGTTGTGCTGTTTTTGTAGCTGTTGGACACTGGGATGTTCATCTGACTAAGAGGCGTGCGCTCCACTGGCTGCTTCAGCTTCTTGGGTGGAGGTTTGCAGTACTCCTCATGTCCCATGAAAGTGGAGACATTGTACAGCGGGATGATCTCTGAGAGAAGACACCGATCATAATTACATTATGGAAAGAACAGTGAATGTGTAACAAAGTAAAAAGGGCTGCACTGTGTACTCACATGAGCAAATCAACATACAATTATTCATATATGTAATATTTAATATGCAATTCATATCTAGTCAAATGATGTATATTCAGAAACAAATGTTGTACACACACACACACACACTGCTCAGCATATATAAGTACACCCCTCACAAATCTCTCATTTAAATTAATGTTTTCTATAGGATGCTTTACAATATTATATATGTGTGCATATGCATTAGATTAGCCAGTACTAAAGCCAAACCTGGAGCTAATTTGACAAAATAACTTATGCTAACAGTCCAAAATTAGCACACACAAATGTATAATGTTAGAGAGAAAAAAAATCAAGAAAAACTAAAAATTTATAAAAAATGGTTGAAATGTTGTAGTTTGTCATTCCCCACCCCCCAATATTTTACATCATTTTTAAATGTATTTTTTTATTGTACTTTTTATTTCTAAAGATGTTCATTGACTAAAATATTATTTTAATAAATATATACATTTAATAAAGCTGTATTTTTCAAATGCACCAAAATATATGACCTTTAATCACTGAGAAATTAATACAAATATTAATTTTCAAAAAAATTCTAAAATTTTAATTGTGCTGAGCACTACACACACACACACACACACACACACACACACACACACACACACACAGTGTTGGGGAAAAAAATTATTGAACACAAAATGTTTTTTTTTTTTTTCTGGAATTTTTTTTTCTAAAGGAGCTGTTGACATGGATGTGAACCTGATTTTGGTAAAAACCTAAACAATACAAATATAAAAATATAACAAAAGAAAATAAATTTGAAAAAATTCGTATAACAATGATAAATGAGTAATAACAATGAAATAACACAAGGAGAATGAAATACTGTGTTTAATTCTTCTTATAAATGGCTTTTTTGGTGATGGCAGCCTCTCATAAGGAGAATGAAATCACATGCATTGCTCAGGTGTGAGTTTTTCCACAGACCTCAACAGTGTAAAAATCTTGATGGTTCTGTGGGTCTCGTCTATCAAATCTGATCTTTATTTTGCATTTCAGTCAGGTCAAGAGATTGGCTAGGCCATTCCTCAGCTTGATTTTCTTTCTCTGAAAGCATTTGAGAGTTTCCTTGGCTGTGTTTTGGATCATTGTCTTGCTGAAATGTCCACCCTGGTTTCATCTTCATCATCCTGCTAATGTAGATGCTGGACAGAAGCAGCTAATATGAATTTACAACAAGGAAGAGCAGAGGGTTGCTGAAGAACTACTGAGAAATTTCAGCTGCTGTCTGGGCTTTCACTGCCTTTCTATACCTCCCTTCATGTGTTCAACACTTTTTTCCTGTGTAATTTCATTTTATTACACATACCTCATTTGTAAACTAATTCATATAGTTTTCTTTGCATACATGACTTTCTTTGGTTGTTACCAACAACTGGTGAAAATTTCAAGTCAACAGCACCTTTAGAAATATGTTTTCTGAGAAAAATGGTGACGTGGTCAATACTTTCTTCCCCCACTGTATAAACCAGATTACTGGCATGAAACGTAACAGGTATGCAAGTCATACAATTTACAAAAATGACCAATAAAAGAATGTTACTGATACTCTGCTGGCTGATTTGCTGTTCATTCTAATCGCGAGCCGTTTATGTTTCATTTAGTGTGCAGTATTTACCATGGTTTGTGTTTTGCTGTCATTTCAAAAGGTCACTTTATTTTCACTTTGTCACAGTTATTAAATCAGTGTGTTAGTGGGACAATACAGTAGGCTACGTGTGTGTGTGTCAAACAATTTGGTAAACTATATTTGTTTGGGTTGGTTATATATTTGAAAGAAAGAGAAACTGTTGACTTTAGCGATGACGAGGCTTCACTTAAATGGCAGAAGATGCCGTCTGACAACGAGGGAAAAATGCCTCAAAGCAGTTGTTTTCCATCCTATTAGATCACATTTTTTTAATGACCAGTCCAGGAGGTGGTGCTGATCAACAATAGTATTAGTTTAAAGATAATAAAAGCAGGTAAAATAGATTAAAACTATCGTTTCAAAGCTGTCCGAATGCGACTGTTTACAAGCATCAGCTGCCGACCTGAAGTTCTTAGCATTCTCCTTGCGAATACACACAAAGCATAATGGGTGGTTTTCCGTTCTAAGAAAAAGGTCTATACACACACACACACAATTTTATATATATTTTTTCAGGCCATTTTTATTAGACAAACTTTATTAACTCCTTGTCTTCTTTTAAAAAAAACGCAGCTCCAGTTTGTGTTGATTGTCCTGTCTCAACGGATTTGGTAAGTGTGTGATCAGTGTTCTTTGTTTATGTTTATTCAGATGGCAAAGTTCAAAATTGTCAGCAGTACTCTTTCAGTGTTTAAAGACATACCTTAGTCAAAATGATTTAGTTACCTAGTTTACAGTACATTAATATCACTACAATATTATGGACTGAAAGATCCGCTGTAAATGTCCGGATGTAAACATGTAAACACCTTAATCAAACTATTATCGCTGTTTAGGATTTTCGCCGCATTTTGTGACAGGATAGTCTATACACACATAGCTTTCTGACTCTACCTACCGAGTGGATCTAAGTTACCGAAAAATGTTGAGGGTTTTTTTTCCTCCTATATGGCATGCAGTACACTCTTACGAAATCTAGTTTGTCACAGGGGGCATGCATGAAATGTTCCTGAATGAAAGTGAAAGTGCCAAACATAAGTTAAAGTCGACAAATTAATAATTTGGCAAATAATTTGACTATTGATGTCCATGTAAACAATCACTCTCTTTCTTTCCTGCGTCTGTGTTGTTTTGCCTCTGTGAAAATCAGCGTATGACCTAACCGAAAACTCTAATTTTTATGCAATACTTTCTCTCTTTCCCTCCCCCGACACTGCCTCCTAAAGAAAGCTGAACTTTCCGGACTTTTTCAAGAAGTGTGAAAACACCCTACTTAGAAAAAAAAAGGGGGGGGGGGGGGGGGGGGGGGTTGGGGGTTGATAGCCCTTTAAAATCCATTTAAAATATTTTTCTTGCAATAAACTGATATTTAAAAAAATGCAAAAATACATAGATTTACTATATACATTACAATATTTGATATAAAATAATAATTAAGGAACATAATATTACATTTTATAAATAGTGTACACGTTACATTATTCTACAAAAACAAATTCAAAATCAAAACATGATCAAAAGTCCATATAACCATGAGAAACCTTCCCTCAAACGTGTCCCTACTGTTCTCTGGCAGTGTATGTCTGGACTGCTTGTGTTTTTATAGCTTTGTGTGGTATTTCACTTTCATGTTGTGCTTGTTTAGCACACGGTTAAGCTTCGACACAAAGAAACAGCAGCCCCTCCTCACTGAAGTATGTTGAACTAACTGAATAAGACCAAGAGCTTTTACATCTGATTCTTTACCTTCTGGGTATATGGGTGGAAGCCGATGTTGGTAAAACTGGTGTGGTGGCACGTCACCGGCGCTGACCGGAGGATAGTATGACGTGTGTGAGGCCGGGATAAAGTGAGGGTGCGTCAGGTATGGAGGATGAATGTGGTGACTGGGGGATAAAGCTGGAGAGTAACTGGGAGGATAACATTCAGAATGAGGTGTGACGACGACCCTACGCACGCCTGTGTTGTCCTCCAGAACCTGAAAACATAAATTAAGACAAACCACATTCAATAAAAGATTGCAGTTTCAATAAAAGTTGGCAACATTCTAAAACATATGTCAGAGTAGTTGGCGGTTCATTCCGTTGTGGTGACATCTGATAAATTACAGACTAAGCTAAAGGAAAACAAATGAATGAATAAACATTACCATACATAATTAAAAATAACTTTAATTAAAGAGAGCATTCACCCAAAATATCTAATTTCCTCATTTCGTCACACGTTTCATTTCTAAACATTTATGAATTTGCTTTTTCTGTTGAACACAAAAGCAGATATTTTGAAGAATGCTGGGGGAAAAAGGAGATGTTGACATCCATAGTAGGAACACAATCGACCATGGACGTCAATGGCTGTTTTTCGACAACATTCTTCATAATATCTTCCTTTGTGTTCAACAAAAGAAAGAAACTCAGACAGGTTTGGAACAAGTGAGGGGTGAGTAAATGAATTTGTGAACTATCCGTTTAATTCAAGTCAAGTTTATGTGTACAGCGCTTATCACAATAATTATGGTTTCAAAGCAGCTTGCAGGTTATTGCATTACAATCAAAATCAGAAAAGTTAAGATTATTAGCTACCATAACTTTATTAGTTACTAATAACTTGAACTAATTAACTAGTAGCATTTAACAGGTAAAGTTATTATATATAAAGATAGTTAACTTACAGTTATGTAGTATATAGGTGTTGTCTATATGTACATGTTCAATAAAGTGTATTTGTCTATTAAGTGTGTGTTGTCCTCGAAGCCTTCGATGATTGGCAACAACCATTTTTTTTAGCTTATTGGCAAGGACGTCTGATAAATTAGATTTATTCCTGACATGACCTGTCCCGTTTATTGACTGATACATCGTTTAAACCACACATCAGAAACAACAGCAGTGTTGATCAAGACACTTGGGTCCAATCCTAATTCTATTTTATACCTCTGTCTACGCCTTCCCTTTGTCCTCTCAAACAAAGTGCGAAGTAGTATGTATGGAATTATTCCCCTAAGAAAAGGGACGGCACTACTACACGCGCACATGTCGTCATGTGTTGTCACTAGCTCATACCTCACAGGCAATGTTGTCTGCAGTAGTCATTCCAGAAGGCCCAAGCACGTTTAACAGATTACTCACTCACTAAATTGTTTTGTGCTGTATTTGGATGAAAGCTCGAAATCATAAGAGCCTCTGGGTTTCCTCAGGGCAGGCATCCTTTTAGCAAATAATAATAATAATTGCCCTATTTGAGCAAATAATAATAATAATAATAATAATAATAAT
>CAIGQZ010031024.1:0-22500 GCA_903798205.1 Danio tinwini | reverse complement strand
GACTATTTAATGAAATGTCACACCACAAATAGCGGTTTTCAGAAATGTTTAGATGGTATTTTCTTTATGGATTATCGCCATATAATTTTAGCGTTAGTATTTTTTTTTACTTAAAAAAAAAGACTCAGTATAGGAATCTGAATAAAAACATGAAAAACAGAAAATTAAGTTTTGCCCCTAATTTTATAATGCAAAGTTGGCAACCCTAATCTCGTTTCAAACCCTCACACAATCTTGATTATAAATGATTGGGATTTGCATATGTTTAATATACCTTCAACAAATCAAAGCGTCATTCATTCATTCGTTCATTTTCTTTCGGCTTAGTCCCTTATTAACCAGAAGTCACCACAGCGGGATGAACCACCAACTATTCAGGCATATGTTTTACACAGCGGATGCCCTTCCAGCCACAACCCAGTACTGGGAAACACCCATACACTCTCACATTTACACACACGCATACACTACAAACAATTTAGGATGCTTTCACACCTATACATTTGTTTCGGAACCTGGTGTGTTTACCCCATCATATGTGAATCTAGCAATCACGCTCAAAGACACACAAACATCGCTCGGAGAAATGAGGTGGTCTCGGCTGGATAGAAATTAACCCTGGAGTGGATTAACTGTAGTGATAAAGCAACAAAGCCGGTAAAAGTGTGTTTCATGTCGATTACAAAAGTGAAAGCATGCTGAAATATTAACAAGAGCGTTTTAGGAAAATTGACCGAAATTAGCATGTGATATTTTTTCCATATTTTAGTCTTATAATAACACCTCGAAAGAAAGATCAACATTGATCTGCTTCATGATCTGACTGCAGTCTCGGTTCATCTGTTATTTCTCTCTCAATGTAATCTTAGTCTCTTTATTAATCACAGCGGAATAAACCGCCAACTTATCCAGCAAATGTTTTACACAGCGGATGCCATTCCAGCTGCAACCCATCACTGGAAAACACCCATATTCTACAGACAATTTAGCTTACCCAATTCACCTACACCGCATGTCTTTGGACTTGTGGGGGAAACCGGAGCGCCTGAAGGAAACCCAAACAAGCACAGGGAGAAAATGCAAACTCCACACAGAAACGCCAACTGACCCAGCTGGGGCTCGAGCTAGCGACCTTCTTGCTGTGATGCAATTGTGCTACCCACTGTGCCACCATGCTGCCTGCAAAGCTTTTTTAAGCTTAAAATTAATAATGAAAACTAAATTATTAAATGTTGTATTCTTATTTTAAAATAACTAATGAAATGTTAGAAAAAATGACAGGCAATAGATTGATTGACAGGTCGTTTTTTTACAACCCTTAACAACTGAAATGGGGCTACAGTAGGTATGAGAAAGTCTTACCTCTTTGATTTATATTTGGGGACTATGTCTGTGGGTGACCCCATTAAGAATGAAAGCTTACCTTTTCGCTTATAAGGTCTCATTTCTCATTCTTATAAATTAAAATAACAACATATGACAGCTGAGCGGAATCCGTGGAAAAATTAAACCCTGAAACTCTGATGTGAGAAGAGTTTACTCGCACATGCCTTGTTTGAACTATTTTGATCTATTTAGAAACTTTGCCGTGTGAAAGTGAACCGCATCAAAAACAAAAATAAACATTGTTACAATTTTAATCCCTGTTTCGGAACAAAACAAATCTATCAACAGGTGTGAAGGCACTCTTAGTCTATTCAATTCACTTACACCGCATGTCTTTGGACTGTGGGGGCAACCAGAGCACCCGGAGGAAACCCACGCGAACAAGGGGTGATCATGTAAAATCCACACAGAAATGACAACTGACCCAGCCAGGACTCAAACCAGCGACCTTCTTGCTGAAAGACGACAATGCTAACCACTGTAGTAAATGACATGCTTGTTTGTTTGGGTTTGACGCTACACCAGCTTCTATAGCTATTTCCATGGTGGAAAAAAAAAGTATACTACAGATATAAATTGTTAAGTTTCTATCAATTATTTTTTGCTAAAAACTTTATTTTAATTAACAGTGTTAAAAATTGATTAAAGAAATGAACGGCATAAAAAAACTTTGTAAATTGCATGTCATTTAGTTAAGTTTTCTACTAAGTCATCAGAACCATGGGAGAATACTCAGAGAACTGTGATCTATTTTAAACAAAAAAATTATAATCGTGATTCTCAGTTCATCTAGAATCAAGCTGCTCTAAATAATTCTCAAGCTCGTCCCATTAGTGCTCGACTTGACAAATAATACAGGCCGTCTCCAAATCCAAAGTGCCAGCAGTTACGAGGCAACCACAGACGTTCGGTGCCACTTTAAACAAAGGGCAGGAATGCAAAAGTAAACAAGGCCTTTTAATGGAACGGGAATCAAATGCATTCCAGTGGAGGAATGTATGCATGGAAGATGATGTTTAGTTCACTTGGGAGAAACCAACTCACTGACCTCAAATCCTGAAGTCAGCCCAGTAAAAAGTTGAGGTCAATATAGCGATGACAGAAGAAAATGAACTTTGTATATTAAAAAATAATATTTTAAAGGGAAAACAGAGTCTTGCTCTGCAAGAACTGGGAAATGAAGATGGCCCTGGTTCAAATAGTGAGTTATTCAAATATCAGCATACAAGTGTGATCCCAAATTTTAGATTTTTAGTTTCTGCTTCAGGGGCAGAACGGTGGCGCAGTGGGTAGCACAATCGCATCACAGCAAGGTTGCTGGTTGGAGCCTCGGCTGGGTCAGTTGGCGTTTCTGTGTCAAGAGTTTCCTCCGAGTGCTCCGGTTTCCCCCACAAGTCCAAAAAACATGTGGTATAGGTAAATTGGGTAAGATAAAATTGTCCGTAGTGTATGTGTAAATGAATGTTCATGGATGTTTCCCAGTGATGGGTTGCAACTAGAAGATCATCTGCTGCGTAAAACATTTCCTGGATAAGTTGGCAGTTCATTCCGTTGTGGCAACCCCAGATTAATAAAGGGACTAAGCCGAAAAGAAAATGAATGAATGGAGTTTTTGCTTCACTATCAAAAAAAAAAATCAAGCCAGATCAAATCTTTTGATATGTATCAAATATCAGGATTTAATACGCATCAAAACTATTTACTGCTTCTATATTTTTGTACAATTAATACATTTTGATGATACATTTGTTCCTTTTTTGCATAGTATCAAAATCCCTTTAAGGCAAGTGATTTCACTTGGTGGCCATCTTTAAGAAGCCTCTCGGGCAGCATGTCTGCAAGGGGAAACATCAAATTCATCAAAACAGTTTGCCAAGCTTATAATTACATTACATATTTGGCATTACCAATAAAATTAAACAACAACTGTATCATAAGTTTCGTTTTTAAACTTTTGAATAAAACAAAATTTGCCTTTTTTCAGGTTGCCCGAGCTAAAGCGCATGTGCACTCGAAAAGCGTCTGATCGCGCTGGTCTTCTTAAGTAACCCACAAGTTGGTCTTGATGGCGAATCTCCTCCAGAAATGACAGCGACTCTTTGTTTACGTGTATGTGGGACGTTTGAGTATTCGCTGTCATGTGATATGCTTTTGACAGGACGGACTGTACCTCGCATTCTTTCATACAGATTACAAAATCAAAAAACTTTTGTTTTCAAGTGCACTTGCTTAATTGAAAAGCAGATTTCAAGCTTTATTTTGATTAACTTCTTTTGTCTGTGAAGCAAGTTTTTGCTAAGAATCCAGTGTGTTTGTTGACCACATGTCTGGTCCAAGCTTTCCCCCCCAGAGAAACATCAGTCTATAATGAGCGATAATTGGCTCCTGTATGAGTAAGGAATAAGGGCCTTCACCATATTCATTGTTACACTTTTCCCCATTTAAAACTATACAAGTGACATGTTTTGTGTATTCTATCGTCTGTGGTAGAAGTAAAATAAAGATGGAAAAAAAACATCCGTTTATGAGGCCACATGCTTGTGCAATAAAACCCATTTCCCATCATTTTCTGTGGAACCAGCAACAATTACGCAGCAAATGGGCATTATTATCACTTCATTTTGATGCACTTTGGCTAAAAAGTTTCCATCTTGCTGGAAAGTTGAAAGAGACAAAGAAACAGGCAACCCACCAAACATGGACCAGTTCTGCCCCTCACATTCGGGTGGAATGCACTAATAGATCATATTTACACAAGTGACCTTTGTGCCATTATAACCCCCTACTGATTTATTACACTCACAAATCAAACTCTTTCTTGCCCTCTCCGCAGAAGTTTTTTGACCTTTCAACTGAAATGTCACCACAGATGACCTTTAGTAAACTTTCGCTTGACACCGTTCAGTAAAGACGAACAACTTGAGAATTTGCTGCTTGTGGCTCAGTTGTTTGTTTGGTTGTATACTCTGTGAGGTTGTTTCAGAAAGGGATACTTTGCTGTAAGGGCTGCAATCACATTCTCATTGTAAAAAGAGAAGTTTTGCCACCCAGATGCACAGGCCTGGCCCATTCCTGCTGGTTACCTGAGAGACGTAGCCAGGAGGAACGTGGATTGGTGGAATGGAGCCGTTTGGTGACATCATGGGAACCTCAGCAGGCCCTAAGGCAGAAAAAAAAGAAGAATGGCGTCAATCAAAGAGAAACACAAAGCTGACTCCACCCCCTCATTCCATCACGTAATGCAGGGCTAAGCAAAGACAATTCCAGGGGCTACAAGAAAACGGTAGAGAAACAAGAATGTGTTAGTTATATGCAGGGCCAGACGGAATCTGCGGACGTTTTTTGCTATTTCTGCTGAAAATGTTGTTAAAAATCTGTGGATCTCTGCTGAATTATTTTGGGAGTATCATAACTAAAACCTTAATATGTGAAATAAAAAATATTATCTTTTTAACTTTTATTTAATGTTTAAAATGCAAATCCAATTAGTCTCTCATATAATATATCAACTAAAAGACAAAAAATATTACTGTACAAACTGCATTGTACATAAATCAGATGAACATTTTCATATTAGTCAATAATATTACTGTAATTAATTTAAAAACTGAAAAAAAATTTAGATTTACACTCATTTACTCAAGTAAATAAACATAATTAATGATGGGCTAAAAATCTGTGGAAATCTGCGGAAAATCTGCGGAATTCTGTGCACGCAGATTCCGTGTGGGCCTATACGGCATGTACATGCGTACAATACAATAGATAATCATTACAGCGTCACAAAAGGTGAACTATATTGCCACCCAAAACATATTTAAAGCTGGGTATATAGCATGTCTAACTTATACAATCCACTCAAATTCATTAAGACAATATCTTTTCAAATAAATCCAATGTTGTAGACCTGGTAAAGACAATCTGGTAAAGATTCAACTGAGCACTCGAATGGGTAGAAAAGGCAAATTGGGAATCTTTGATTATGAGATGGCTAACAAGAATTTCAGAAACTGTTGATCTACCAAAAGTTTACAGTGAATTAATCATAAAAAAACGAAATATGAAATATATATGAGTGGCTAAACTTTTGGTATCATTTTGTACTGATGCCAGAGGTCAGATAAGATGGCAAGGCTGGTTTAAGCTGAAAAAAAAAATCAACAGTAAATTTAAGAAAACACTGGCACAACAATGGTATTGCAGAGAAGCATCTCTGAAGGTATAACATGTTAAAATGTGAAGCAGGTGAGCTACAGCAGCAGAAGAGCACACTGGTGCAACTCTTGTCGGCTAAAACTGCTAACTAAGGTTACAAAAAGTGATGGTTGCTGCGAAACAAGATAATGCACCGTGTTCATGTCACAAAGCTCAAATAATATCAAACTGGTTTCTTGACCATAGCATAGGGCTGGGAGATTAATCATAATGAAATTGCAAACTTGATTGAGACATGCACATCCTGTCAGGGAAGCACAGTGTGGTCAGCAGTAAATCACCTCTAAAGGCCAGAGGGTGCTCTAGCGAGTATAGACCTAATACCTGAAGAAACATGGGAAAAAAACAAACAAAAAAAAAACACAGAAAATCCCAATAGTGGCTGATGAATAAACAGAAGATTTAACTCCTTTCATTGATTTAGCTCAACTAATAATCACACGACTACACAATTATCTCACATAAGGATTTATTTCAAACACTCAATTGAAGTTATGAAGACAATTGGGAGTAAAACAATGTTGTGTGGTAATTTCACATGCAGAATTTATTACACAGAGTCGTAAAAGCAACACAAACTGTTGCCATTATCACCAAACAATTATCTCTATGAAATAATCTACTGATTAAACCGAATTTGAATTTAAAACCAATTTTGCATAGCAGTGAACTAAGACTGTGCTCTGTACTTGCCTTCGATTAATCCCACCCCTAACATGGCAATGGGTTACTTTTGCACTCAAATAGCATCTAGACATTTGCACTCCCAAAATTTCTTATCTACTACTGGGCAGCTAATATCCAGAAAATGTGTCTATGGTGTAACAGCCCAGATATCAATTGTCAATTTCTGCCTCTCAACTCCATTACCAGCACTAGTCTTTGACCCCTGTTTACGACAACTCTCTAAATATACCACTTATCTGGTGTGCGTTTTTCACTCAAAATCTGGAAACAGTTTTGTCATCAATTTAAATTAAATGCCAACTAGATATGATTGCAAAAGAGCAACTTTGGGATGTGCTGCTGAAATGGGAGCTTCACATATTGCAGCTGACAAATCTCCACCAACTGCGTTGACTCTCAGGAATATTTCCTCCACCTTGATGAATCAATACCACAACAAATTAAGTCAGTTAAAAAGACCAAAAGTCGGTCCAACCTGGCTGGCACTAGAACAGCATACCCAATAAAGTGGCCAGTAATTCTAAAACAATCTAAATAATCAGATTTTTGCTCCAACATCTCGCTGAACTCAGTTTGGTACTACATCACTGGGTTAAACAAGGCATTCTTTATGGCTTCACCGCAGTCAACACAGTCAAAATTGAGCCATCAGGTCCAACTGGAGCAATGGTTCTGCTGAAGAGCATCTCTGAAAGTATAACGTGTTGAAACGTGAAGCAGATGAGCTACAGCGCAGAGGTGCTACAGATAACTAAGGTTACAAAAAGTGATAGTTGATGCCAAACAAGACAATGTACATATCCATGTCAAAAAGCTTAAATAATATCAAACAAGTATCTTTTGACCATGGCGTAGGGCTGGACGATTATTCAAAATAAAATCACAATCATAATGGCCCGTAATTCTAAAACAATATACAATCAGATTTGTGCCCCATCATTCCTCTGAACTCTGTTTGGTACTACATCACTGGGTTAAACAAACAGCTCAGGGCATTCTTTACGGCTTCACAGCAGTCAAGACAGTCAAAATTGAGCTATCAGGTCCAACTGGAGCAATAGTTCTGCTGAAAAGCATCTCTGAAAGTATAACATGTTGAAACGTGAAGCAGATGAGCTACAGCAGCAGAAAAGCACACTGGTGCAACTACTGACAGCTAAAAACAGCCAACTAATGTTGCTGCCAAACAAGATAATGCACCCTGTCCATGTCACAAAGCTTAAATAATATCAAACAGGTATCTCTTGACCATGGCATAGGGCTGGACGATTATTCAAAATGTAAAATCGCAATCGTAATAGCCAGTAATTCTAAAACAATATACAATCAGATTTTTGCCCCAGCGTCCCTCTGAACTCCGTTTGGTACTACATCACTGGGTTAAACAAACAGTTTAAAGCATTGTTTATGGCTTCACTGCAGTCAACACAGTCAAAATTGAGCCATCAGGTCTAACTGGTGCACCACAGGAAGAATGGGCCACCGCCAGCACACAAACCCTCTTCTGTTATGACTCTCAGGGGAGACGCAGATGAATGAAACCCCTCCACCCACCGGACCGACTGTTTGTTGTCAGAATATAAAAGCCCACAGATGCAGACCGAACTGCAGACCCTCATCCAAGGCCCGTGCTGCCGAGGACCTCCAGCTGTTTTAGACATCGCCGTTCCTCATCTAGACCCGCAGGAACCCCTGGCGGGGTAAATCACCCTGATGAATTTTACAGTTTCTTCCCCCATCAGTCAATAGCGGGGTCAGTATCTCTCCAGCTAGTCGGCTGGAATAAAACCCTGTTTGTGCTTGTATTGAAGGGGCTTCACATGAGTTTCTTGAGCAGACGGGACGAGGGAGGGGTGTGTGTACATAGTGGTGTGTGTGGGTCGTTTCACCAGGACGCGAGTGTATACGCATGGTGGCTTAAAATAACCTTTTCGCAAGGCGACGTGTACAGAGCACAACACAATCTATTCAGATTGTTCTGTGTGTGTGTGTGTGTGTGTGTGTGTGTGTTTGGAAAGGGTCTCGCACAGGTATGTGGCTGCAAACCCCCTCTCTTTTTTGCTCCAGTGAAAGTGGAGGAGCTGGGATTGAGGTTTAGGTGGGGGATTCTGACATGACTGAGTGATAGGATTGTATCACAGGCTCTTAATATGAAGGGCCCTATTATCCTTAACCCACAGAGAGAGAGAGAGAGAGAGAGAGAGAGAGAGAGAGAGAGAGGGAGGGAGAGAGAGAGAGAGAGAGAGAGAGAGAGAGAGAGAGAGAGAGAGAGAGAGAGAGAGAGAGAGAGAAAGAGAGGGAGAGAGAGCATAAGAGAAAAGAGTGAACAACACAACCATTCCTCTACTCCAAATGAAGGAGTTGAAGAGATGGATGGTGTGAAGGCTGAAAGGAAAGAAAAACAGCTTAAAAAAAGAGAGAAATCTCAATTTTTCTCCTGCTGTGAAAAATTTGGCTTTAAATATCACTTGTATAACCATATCAATCCTGTTTGGCTGTCGGTTCTTTGTAATTGTTTAATTAGTGAGTTCAATTTGTTCTGATGTCCTATTTACTAATATTCTACTGAAATCAGTATAGTAGCATATTACAATTATTTATTCCATGGTTTGTTGAAAATCTTGATTCTGATTGGCTGGAGGGTGTGCAATAATATAGATTAATGTACAGGTAGTTCCAGTCAGTTTTGATCACAGTAATCACTTAACTGACTGATAGATAAAGGTGTACACCTGCTAGCATATTTATCATCAGCCAGTTAATAAAAAAAACAAATAAAATGAAATAAAATAAAATGATAAAAACAAAATAAACATGAAAAAATTATATAAGTTTAAATAAATTGGTAAAAACAAATAAAATAAAATAATAAAAACTAACAAAATAAAATGATAAAAAAATTATTAAATTATTAAAATAAATACATTTAAATAAATAAAATACAAAATAAATTAATTACAATAAAATGATAAAAACTACTAATAAAATAAAAACAAATAAAATGATAAAAAACAAATAAAGTAAAATGATAAAAATAAATAAAATAAAATGATAAAAATAAAATAAAATGATAAACAAATAAAATAAAATGATAATAAATAAAATTATTAAATCATTAAAACAAATAAAATAAAAACTAATTGAATAAAAACTAATTAAATAAAATGATCAAAATAATTCAAATAAAATAAAATGATAAAACAAATAAAATAAAATGATAAAAACAAATAAAATAAAATAATAAAAATAAAATAAAATGATAAACAAATAAAATAAAATGATAATAAATAAAATTATTAAATCATTAAAACAAATAAAATAAAAACTAATTAAATAAAAACTAATTAAATAAAATAAAAAACAAATAAAATTAAATAAAATGATAAAAATAAATAAAAATGATAAAAATAAATAAAATAAAATAATGACAACACAAAGCAAACAAAACACAAACCAACAAAACAAATCGCAACACAAAAAAAAACAAAACAAAAACAAAAAACAAAACAAAGCTAAAATGTGCAGTGAGACAGACAGAGGTGTATGTTGGGAAATGGGGGTTCATCTGTGGGACTGCCAGGCTTCTCAGGAGGCTCTTCAGCAGAACAAACCCCTCTTTGTGCTCCAGAGAGCCACTCTCTCCCCCACTACTTCAGAAAGTCCACTCGGGCTACGCTTACACTATAGTGTGCTTTCGTTTTAAAATGCACAACTTGAGTTTTAGACCCACAAAAATGCAGACTATTGGAAATGCTGCAGACCCGTCACGCACGGTCAGGTTCAAAGAAGCCTGCGATTATGTCTGAGCATCTCACACAGGCACACAATACTTCATAGCATTGCTAAATTGACAATGTAGCCTGCAGTGAAACAAACTCATATTTGCAATGTGAAACTGATTAGCCAAATCTGTGTGAAAATAAACGTATTTGTTCTGAATAAGAGATTTACCTTTAATTTACGTAAGATATTCATATGCAATACATACTAAACCTACACTGTAAAAAGAAATTATTTGACTTTACTTTAAAAATTGTGTAAACTCATTGCCCATTAAAGTATGTATACAGTACATGCATAAGTCATCTTAAAAGTTCCAAGTTAAAATGGGTTTACTCGATTTCTTTAAATATTTACAACTGAGACACTATATCACAAGCCATAAACAATAAGATATAATTAAAAGATCTCCAACAAGTATAGAAAATATTTTATAGATATTATTGAACATGGTCTGCCTACTAAATATCATGTAGCCCATTTATATAACATTAATGCAGGATAAATTTGATGTCTCTTATTATAATCAAATGAAATTGGGAATTAGAGTAAACACTATAACACTGTAGAGGATGAAATGTGGGAACAAATATGCACGAATTGTAATGAGGGTATGAGCAGTCAAATATGGAAGGAGTTAGTTAGAATTAGTGGTCGCCAAATTTGATAGTTCTATACAATCATCACACAATGTTGGAGAGACTGTAGAGAAATGGGGGACAATGTTCACATATTTTAGGTGTATTGGCAGGAGGTTAAAAAGGAGATTGGTAAAGTTTTAAGATACGACATACCAATGCACCCAGTAATTTATTTATTTTTGCTTGATGGCTTTTACCCTGATCAGTTCAGTAGGTCTCACCTATTTAAACTACAGCTAGGAAGATAACTACAGTAAACTGGATGAAGACCCACCGACCTACTTTGACAGAATGAACACAGAGACTGAATCAGATAAATATATAATTTTTTTTTTTTTTTTTGAGAAAATGACTGCAGATTTCCAGTTGAAATCAGATATTTTCCAACAGACCTGGGCATTAATCGAAACATGCTTACTTGATCTTTGAAATTCTGTCAGGGGCTTTGTTGTATATATTGTCTTTATATGGGAGTTTATTTATTTATCTACTTTATGTAATGTATTATCTTTTTTAAGCTGTCACTATTGTTTATTCATTATTATAGCTTGTATCTATTATTATTTCCTATTTGTTTATTGTAAAATATGTAAACGTTTTAAGTAAATGTTATGTGTATACTATGTTTATAAAAACCTTTAAAAAAAAGGATTTACTCACCATTTAAAGTGTCTTCAATTGGTGATTTTAAGGCAGTGGGTTTACACACTTTTTAAAGTAAAGTAACTTAAGTTTTTACACTCATTACTAGTGTTGGTATCGTTTTGAGTGATTGTGATACCGGTGCTAAATAGATACTTTTAAAGTTGTACCGGTGCCAAAATGGTGCCTGAACCGATACTTTTGAGGAACAAAATTATGGTGGATGACTCTAGAAAAATCTTTTTTTTTTTTTTTACAAAAAAATATTTTAACCATTTTAATTGAACAATATAATTTAATTAAAAATTCTGTTTTACATGATATAGCACATAGATCGATTAATGTCATTGCGTCATGGCGCTATCCACATTTCCTCTGGAATTTCATGTACTTTCGGTTTCATGTACTTTTTATTATTTTTTTTACTTAAACTGCAGTTTGGCACTTTCACTTTCATTTGGCAACATATTGTTCATGCCCCGTGACAAACTGAGGTATTTGGATGAGAATATGGACTGGAAGAGTGTTGTTCTAATGGAATTTGATACAGCACACCAGTCGGACTGTTCATCACGGATCTCCCGCTAGATCTAATCTCACTATATTTGTAAAACGTGATATTTAATTCATCTTGTTGTCTATATCTAAATACATATTCCCCGACTGTGGCCTTTTGAATCTATTACTTGTTCTCAGGTAAAGTGTTTTGGCTGAACGCAAAGTTAGGTTAATATCCTAATTAATGTAAGCGCGGACACCACATCGGACTGATTGCTTGCCTTTATTTTCTCTATTGTATAAACTTATCGTGCGTTATACTTTTATAATGGCCTTTATTATTTATTAAAAACTGATATTCAATGAAAGAGAGGGTATGTTTCGTATTTTCAATGAAAATGAAAGGAGGCAGTAATGTTATGGCTCGTTTCCACTAAGTGGTATGGTTCGGGTCGGTACGGGTCACCTTTATCAGGCTTGCGTTTCCACTACAAAGGGTACCCTTTTGGTGGGCGTGGTGTACTACAGAGAGTTTCAGTCAACGTCATTCTTGCTCGAATAAATGTCTACAGTAAAGCTGTACAGGTCGTTCACATTATATGAGAAGCTCTTCTAACAAAACAAATGCTTTAGGCAAGGCAAGGCAAGGCAAAGTTTATTTATATAGCACATTTCATACACAGTGGCATTTCAAAGTGCTTTACATAAACAAGAATAAAAAGACAAGTGTAAGAAAATAAAAAAGCAAATAATAAGAATGATTAAAAACAGATAAAAATTTGTTAAATGGGTTATAAAAGAATAAAAAGAAAAGAACAATAGTGCGATCTGTCGGACGTAGCACAGTGCTCATTCAGTAAAGGTACAGCTAAACAGATGTGTTTTCAGTCTGGATTTAAATGTGTCTAATGTTGGAGCACATCTGATCATTTCTGGAAGCTGATTCCAGCAGCGAGGGGCATAGTAGCTGAAAGCCGATTCACCATGCTTTGACTGAACTCTTGGCATTTCTAGTTTATATGATCCTAGAGATCTGAGTGTTCTATTAGGTTTGTATTCAGTCAGCATATCTGTAATATATTGAGGTCCTAGGCCATTTAGTGATTTATCGACAAGTAATAATACTTTAAAATCTATTCTGAATGTAACCGGGAGCCAGTGTAGGGACCTGAGGACAGGTGTGATGTGCTCTGATTTACTGGTTCTAGTCAGAATCCTGGCCGCAGCATTCTGGATGAGCTGCAACTGTCTGACTGTCTTTTTGGGAAGGCCTGTGAGGAGGCCGTTACAGTAATCCACCCTGCTGCTGATAAAAGCATGAACAAGTTTCTCTAAGTCTTCACTGGAAACAAAGCATCTGATTCTTGCAATGTTTTTGAGATGATAGTATGCTGATTTACTAACTGCTTTGACATGACTATTGAAACTCAGATCTGACTCCAGAGTCACACCAAGATTCTTGACCTTATTTTTTGTTGTTTGACCCTTAGTGCCAAGGTACGCATTCACCTTGAGAACCTCATCTCTGTTCCCAAACGCGATGACTTCAGTTTTAAACATATTGATACTTGTTTATAAATGTTTATTACTAACATTTCTATGAACATGATTTGATTATAACTGCAGATCAATGACAGTGTGACAGCCTACTGTTACGTCTGCAATTATATAAAATAAATAAATAAATGCAACATATATGAACACATACAGACCCTTACAGTCTCCGATATGTTACCACTTACAGATAAACTACACACAGCATACATTTAGTCCTTATTTGAGTTCAAAAACAACACACAACATATACAGTAGCCCACAGTCAGAGCTAACCTCTTATATGTATATGTAATCTTCACCAGCACGTGTAGCCTCTGTTAGAGAGTAATTCCGTCATTCCGAGTTCATAATAGTCCAAAAGGTGATGATAAACATGGCAGTTTGTTCATGATTTGTTCATGGTAGATTGTTCAGGTTGCTGAAACTATTTGCTCCTGTGTTTTGTTGGGCTTCTCCTTTTTTCTGCGCTTCACTCTCGCGTTTGTCCTTTTCTTTCTGAATGGGTCAGATGTCGAAAACGCTTCATTAATCACACACACACGTTATTATCATCAGTTCAAGAAGTTTGTTATATCAAATCTAGACGCGATCGCAGGCTCTCTGGAGAAAGCAAAAACCGCTTGCACTTTTAGACTTTTAGATGGCCTTGTAAAACAACAACAGGACATGGCAGATTCTTGGCTTTGTGGCTGTTCATCAAGACAACGACAAGGTTTGTTTTGAGCCCGGGTCATCCATGTATCATTATTATATGCATATAGTTGTCTCGGCTGTGCATTTAAAACATGGCGGCTCCATTGTTTTGATTCTGGCTAGCTCCACAAGATTGTGACATATCTCTGTAAACCAATCAGCGTTTAGCTGCGCGTGTAGCTCCACCTTTTGGTACCCTTTCTCGTCTTTGGTATGCTTTCGAAAGGGTGTCGAAAAAGTGGTACGGTTCGGTACGCTTTTGACAGTGGAAACGGCCATAAAAGCGTACCGAACCGATCCGTACCATACCGTACCACTCAGTGGAAACAGGCCATTATAGGTTCCATTTTGTTATAAATATGCATGAAGATGACGGTCATATGCAGCTACATGACGCCTCAACATTTTTTGATGTCTGTTAAGTTGCTAATATCAAAATAAAAATAGGCAGTTACTTATGTCATGTTTTCATTCCATTGTTAAGAAAGTGAGACAGCGTAGCCAGGGTGATGTGAATGACTTTATAAAGTACACACTCGGGAGTTTGTTTTCCATATCAAACTTGCAAAGTCTGAACTTACAAAGAGAGGATGCAGGACTGCCACTGAACTGTGTGTAGGCTACTTAATATTGAGGAAAAGCACCAATCAGATAGGCGAATGTTTGCAGCCCCGCCTCCGTTTTCAGATGTCTCCATTTTCCCCCATCTACACTGAGACGGAGCAGCAGCATTTTAGAATGAAAACGGCCTCTCCAGCGTTTCCAAAACTCTCCGTTTTCGGGGCTCGAAAACTCTGCCGTAGTGTGGACGGATGGCGTAACCGTAGCAAAATTTATGCGTTTTAAAAATAAAATGTATTAGTGTAAACGGGGCCTAAGATGATTCCATGTGCCCTCAATGTTTTGTTAAGTTTGACATGTTCCCCCTAAAAGCATCTGTTGCATGTTGCTATGTCAGAATCCTTGCTTATAAAATATAGCCACACTTTAGAACGCAAATTTGCTAAATGCAATCATGCGTGTCTTTGGCTTGCCGTACTGACATACCAGATGCGCTGTACTTTGCGCGTTGCCTACATGCGTGCTTTCCTCAAGCAACAAGGATAAACGCAGACGGTGTCCGCATTGCTTAAAGTTGTTTAATATTAAATGTTTAGAAATTGTGTTACACAATGCATACCTATCTGTGCCTTTGATGTACCCCTTGATGCTTTTTACGTCCTTGTCACAGCACCAGTGGCACCGAAATTAATATGCTGATTCGGTCTGGTACGTATTGGTTATAAAAGTACTTGTGCCATAATAGCAGTGGGTTTCGGTACCCAACCCTACTCATTACACTTGTTTTTATAACAAATTATGCACAAATTATTTGGGTTTTATTTATTTGCTTTACATACATATTTTTGAATGATATTTTTCACTTCTGAATGTTGCTAAAAAAAGTAAGAATTTGCTGCCAACCTAAACGTGACTTTTCTCCTCTAAGCAAAACATAACACTAAATACGAGTTTCTGATTTTTATCTTCGATTATCTATAGCACTTCTTCCTCTCGAGTCAAATTAACAATACTTTATAACTAATACAATTATGTGTTTTATGTAATACTTTTAGTGCTATTTCAGCCATTTAGTGATCTTTTCTGAAATGCAGTGTAGACAAAAATAAATGAATAGCATTTTCATTTTAAAATGCAATGTTAAAACTAAAACACACCAGTGTAAACGTAGCTGACACATCACCATGGTACAGTACATGTGCGTGCACGTCTACACTGCTTTTGCTCCAGATAAACTCTCGAGGAAAAGCTGCCAAGCTGCGTTTTCAGTTTCTTTCTTTTTTCCAGAAGCAGTGATTGACAGTGTGTGCATGTGCTTATACATAGACACAGAGAAGCGAAATAGAGGTTCAGCGCTCCACAAACGATCAGTTCCCAAGTCAGATCCACTAATTCACTGTGGAGGACTAGTTTGGCCAGACACTGAGACGACGGGTAGAAAAAGAGCAAAAGAAAGGGATGTTTCTGGAAGGAATGTGTTGCATCAATCTAAGGACCGCGAGGAGAGGAAGTGCTTTTTTTCTGCAAGGGTTTGCAAATTTGATCTGTGTTTTTGAGTGAGAGAGTGAGTGTTTACTGTAGCTCTCTGTAGGAGAGAAAGATCACAAACGAGCACACATGAACATGTCCATTGTTTCATGCTGTTATCAGGTCTCCTAGTTTTTAAAGGGCACCTATTTTACCCCTTTTTTAAGATGTAATATTAATATTATGGTTCTTCTGAGTGTGCCAGTTTAGGTTCAGTTCAAAACACAATTCAGAATTTTTTATTATGATGTATTAAAAAGTGTCATTTTGGGGGCGTGTACACAGTTTGCTGTTTTAGGGGTGTGTTTGCTACACATGAAAATTAGTTTTGACTTCCAGCCTAACTTAACAAGGGGGCGGAGCCAAGAGCTCCCCCACTTTGTGTATGGCTACAGACAGGCAGACAGAGAGAAGCAACATGAGTGAGAGGACCAGCATTCAGCCGTATATGTGAGACTCGGACACAGACCAATCAGAGAGTACAAAATCATTTGTGTCTTTGTATAGTTTTACAGCCAACTGTGTGCTAGTTTAAAGCTCCAAGCTTGTAGCCTACACCGAGACTAATAAAGCACACTGAATTAACTTTGAATGAAGGGCATCACACCGGATGCACTGCGACGCGGGGCGCACATGACAGTTGAAAGTATCGCACACTTGCAGCGCCGGTGTGTGTCACCTGATAGAAACTTATGTTTAGAATTCAGAAATGCATGCCGCTGCGTGGCGCGACCCTGCGTGTCGCCGAGCGGCGCTTTCAGTGTACGACATGCTTGAGGCTATAACTAACGACCTAGGCGGCAGAATAGTGAGCGAACCCCCCGGTCCTCACTTTCATCCGCGACACCCACCCTCTCCCTCCCGGTACTCAGTTTCATCCACGACACGTTTGTTATTTCCAATGGAGGGACGCGCACATGAGGCAACGTGCTCGCACTTTCCACCTGCACCTAGTTAAGATGACAGGAAGCTTCTGTGACCATGGGAAATGCAAAACGCTGAAGTTTAAGGAAGACGCAATGAAAAGTACACATGTATGCAAACCCACCAAAACTTACAAACACTGGCGGCGAGGAGAGCGATAACGTGGTGAAAGTTGAGCCCAATGAGCCTTGCATCTAAAAATAGAGCAATGGTGTTTCTTAGGTGCTGTTGCTTTGACTTACACGCTGAAAATGGCGGACGTGAAACAACATACTGAGCATATGGTAATGCGCACCTGTCAATCAATATTGGTGGGCAGGGGGACCGCACTCCTACGCCAAGTTGCGGTCGATCTCAAAACCCCTCCAATTGGTCCACAGTTTTTATGTTGTTAAATTGAAAAAAAAAAGGACTGAGCTTGTTTATATCACCCCAATATGACAGTCTATACACGATACCTACACATATGTCTGTCCAAACAGCTTGAAAAGTAGATTTTTCACCATAGGTGCCCTTTAAACCCAAATATTCATGAAAAAGTGCTCTTAAAGCTCTTAAACTGCTCAGATTTGCCATATCTTGCATAAAATATTTAAAAAAGTGTTAAATAAATAAATACTAATACAATAAATAAAAACACCATGACCGTGTACTAAAAACAAAACATTCTAGAAAAGTACGCTTAAAGCTCTCAAACTGCTCAGATTTGCCAAATCTTCAGTAAATAAATAAAGTGTTTAATAAATGAATCAATACGCATACATGATCATGCACTAAATACAAAAAAAATCCATATGAACAAATTTCTTCCTTCAAATATTTCTCTGCACTGTAAAAAAATGAATGACAATAAGACAAGACAACAAATATTTTTATGTTGACTTAATAAGGGAACGCCACAGCCCTTCCAGCCACAACCCAAAACTGGAAAACACCCATACATTCTTGTATTCACACACTATGGCCAATTTAGCTTATTCAATTCACCTACGTACTGTATAGCGCATGTCCTTGGACTGTGGGAGAAACCAGAGCACCCTGAGGAAACCCACGCAAACACAGTGAGAACATGCAAACTCCACACAGAAATGCAGAACCAGTGACCTTCAGTGCTAACCATGAAATTTAGACTGAAGACTGAAATTTAATGCAAACTATGTATGTCGCCTTGACTCATAATAAACCAAGTTTACATTTAGGCGCTAAAAATGAATAATAAATAACAATATAAAAATAATTAAATTAAAATAATTATAACAAATTACATTTGGAAATAAAAAACATCTGTATGTGTATGAACATTGTCATTATTGTTAACTAAATATATACATATATGTACTCAAAAATATCTTTAATGAAATTAAGCTGTTCTACACATTTTTATAGCTCTACAGTTACAAAAACACATACAGAATTATTGCAAAAATATACAAAAATTAACAAATTATTGATATTTCAACTGGATTTTTGTATTTTCTGCATAAAACGTGAGGAAGGACGCGGTAAAACTTCCCACCAGAACGCCTTTCTAAGTGATTACTAATAAACAAGGATCGCCATAACAATGAAAAATTAATATTTGAGCTCATAAAAACAACGACAAGCACATGCTAAAAGAAACGCACTACAACACGAGCCATCCATTAGTATTTCTTCAGCTTTTCCTTTCAAATTGATACACACACATACATACATATATACACACACACGACAGGGTATGCGTGTGTTCGTTTCCTTCCAACGAAGGAAAATGTAAAAAAAACATATATATATATATATATATATGTATATATATATATATATATATATATAAAGAGAGAGAGAGAGAGAGAGAGAGAGAGAGAGAGAGAGAGAGAGAGAGCTCAAGTGAACATGCAAATCAAGTGTTGTTTCGCAGACCAAACTCAATTGCTGCCCTTCACACAATCAATCCTAATTGAAGTGTTTGTTAAAAAAAATTTGCATCTTGAGTAGCAATTATAACAAAATATGATACAAAGGTCAGTTTGTTGCAACTCCAAATGGTGTTAAAGAAGAAACAGTAGGCCTTTGCTTTCACCGTTGATTTTCACAGGCTCGAATCACAGGGGGAAATGCCAAATATTTACTATGAAATGTTTATATTCGCATTAATGAAAATTATTGCAGTATTCTTGGCAGATTGCCTTGAGACACAGACAACCGAGCTCTGTTAGCTCTGAGCTCTGTCCCACAGGTAGAGAGCACTCGCTTGGTGTGAACTGCTGGCTTGGACCCGTGAAACTACTTATATTATTCATTTATTTTTAAATAATTTAGAGAAAGATGTGTTTATGCTTTCAACATATTTTTAAAAACATATACAACTGCCTTTGAATCCATTTTTAAGATCTAATACTTTTGATCTACTTATTACTTTCAGTTATCTGTCATCAGGCAATTATTAATGCCAATTAACTAACTAAAAAATAATAATTTAAGTGGTGCAGAATGATAATGATAAATATGATAACTCAAATAAACACATTGAAAAAATAGAAGACATTTTATATGAATGTATACAATACAGTAATTTACAATACTGTATTTATATTATTCTTACCACTAATAAATAAATAATCACATTTTGAACAACAATACACATGAATAAACATTTCCAATACTATACTGGAAATGCTGTATAGAATAAATAAACTAAAGATTTTAATAAATACATGTCTGAATCTTTTTTAAAAAGCTTAATATTTGTTTATTCTACAGACAGAAAATGTAAATAATTATAGCATGTATCAAAAATAAATCCTGACAACAATTAAAATGTGTATTGCTAATAACAAATGAATATATTTATAAACCTATGTTAAAAACAATCGTTTTCTACATATGAATGAATATCAAATACTTTAGAAGTAAATAAATGAAAAGCCTAAATGAATGAATAATTAAAAATTTTAATTAATGAATGAAAGAAAACGTGAATGAATGAATAAAAACATGAATGAATAAATAAAAACTTGAATAAAGGAATAAAAACAAATGAAAGAATAAAAACTTGAATGAATGAATGAATGAATGAATGGAAAAAAAACATGAATGAATGAATAAAATCTTGAATAAATGAATGAATGAAAGAATAAAAACATGAATGAATGAATGAATAAATAAAAACAAATGAATAAAGGAATAAAAACATGAATTAATTATTAAAAATTGAATGAATGAATTATGAAAAAAATTAAAGCATGAAAGGTCGAATGAATTAAAGAATGAAGGATGGAATAAAACATGCATGAATTACAGCATGAGTAAATGAAGAATAAAAACATGAATGAATGAACACCAATGAATGGATGAATAAAAACATAAAAAATGTAAGCAATAAAAACAGGGATGAAAGAAAATATGAATGAATTAAAAAACAAATTAACAATTAATGAAAACATGAATAAATGAATAAATAAAAAACTGTAATGAATAAAGGAAGGACTAAACATCAATGAATGTATAAAAACATGAATAAATGAATAAATAAAAAACTTGAATGAATGAACGAATAAAAACATGAATGAATGAATAAATAAAAAAATTTAATGAATAAAGGAAGGACTAAAGCATCAATGAATGTATAAAAACATGAAAAAAAAACTTGAATGAATGAACGAATAAAAACATGAATGAATGAATAAATGAAAACTTGAATGAATTGTGAAAAAAATGAAAGCATGAAACGTCGAATGAATAAATGAATGCATGAAACAATAAATGATTGCATTGTTAAATGCATGCATGAATGAATGCATTAAAGAGTGAATGATTGCATTAAAAAAATTAATGAATGAATGAGTGAATGAATGAGTAAATAAATGAATGCATGCATGCATGAATGAATAAATGAATGAATGTTTAAGTATTTGTCAAATAACTAAAAAGGGCATGGGAAACTTATAACATGACGAACAAATGAACCAAACAAATACAAAAAATGGCCCATAAAAGCACTTAGAAGCAGTGTAGCACAGAATATTGCTGTGTTCCCCCTGCCTGTGGACACCAAGACAAAGCTCACCATTCAAAGCAAAAGCAAATTAGCCCAAAACGTGCATTATTCCAAGCTGGAATCTATCTGCAGATCCAGGTCCCAGCCTTGGTAAATGGCGAGCTTGTGCATATGTAGCGCTTGTCTGTGAATTCCCAGCATGCTTGAGTCAGGAGGGTGTTACCTTTCAGGATGTGCAATAAAAAAAAGAAATCATTATGCAAACAGCCCTCGAGGAAAACGAGACGACTTGACGACGAGCCTCCAGCCGCCGGTGATAAGTACGAGAACTGACCTCGATTACTCCCAGAGCCATTGAGAAAAACCTATTCAGAGGAGCAGCCCCGGGTGGCTCTATCATGCCAGGCCATCTCTGCTGTTGCGAGGCATTGTTTTCATTTCCATGCTTCCCATCCTGAGATGACGGGGTGAGAACTTTACCCCATCCACACCCAAACATCCGTAATAAAAAAAAAAAAAAACGTTATGTGTATGTGTAAAAAAAACCCCCGAAAAGAACGGAAGCTTGTGTGAATCATTTAATTTATATATTTTTTATTCATATTCATTTTATATTATTTTTTAAAAGATTTTTTTCTATTTATTTAATTGTTTAATTTATATTTAATATACATATTTAATATAATTCATATAAAAATATAAAAAATACAGGGAAAATATGATTTATATATTTAATTTTTTACAAATATATCTAATTCATATAAAAAATCCTAAAATACTAGTGAAAATAAATAAATAAATAAATAAATAGTAAACTAGAGTGCTGATTTAATTGCTATTTTTAGCTGATTGGCTAATAGTTACTACAATGACGACGACGACTACTACTACTACTATGACTACTTCTACGATGACGACTACAACGACAACAACAACAACAACTACATCATCAACTACTACGACTATGACGACTACTACTATGACGACAACTATGACTACGACTACCACTACTACTACTAATAATAATAATAATAATAATAATAATAATAATAGTAATAGTTTTTATAATACAGATAATTAAGAATGTATTTAATAAATTACCTAATACTTTAAAGAGATAATTCACCCAAAAATGACAATTATGGCATCATTTACCTGCCCTTTACTTGTTTTAAACCTTCATGAATTTCGTTCTTCTATTGAACACAGAGAGCTTCTTTTTGGTTTAACAGAAGTAAAGAAACTTATAAAAATTTGGAACCACATGAGGGTGAGTAAATAGTGGGTAAATTAAAATTTTTAGGTGAGCAATCCCTTTAATTGCCAAATAATAAATAACTTAATCAACTAATGAATTTAAGTGGTTTACTAAAACTGTTGACAATAAATGAACGACCGACCAAACAACTGACC
>CAIGQZ010031021.1:0-10182 GCA_903798205.1 Danio tinwini | reverse complement strand
TATATATATATATATATATATATATATATATATATATATATATATACTAAAACAATTTTAGTACATTTTCATATCATCAGTGAAATTAAATTACATATTATAATTACATAAATCAATCAGTGAAAAATTTTGTACATTTAAACATTTGGGATTTGTAGAGCTGCCCATTGATGGATTTGCCCTTCAATGTTTGGACTTTCAGCAGTGAAATTTAAACCACACTGAACTGAACTAAACTGAACTGTAACTCTGGACTGGACTGACACAGTTTCTATTTACTAGAACTTAAGCTGCTTTGACACAATCTACAATGTAAAAGTGCTATAGAAATAAAGATGAATTGAATTGAGTTATTAATATTTGTTGCTAATGAATTATACAACATTGTGTGTTCATATAATTGTGTTAACATTCATGTGTTCATATATGTAATACATTAAATTAGTAAATAAATGAACCAAACTTTCTAAAACTTGTGAAAAGTGAAATCAGTCAAATGTGCAGTGACAAGTCAGTAAACGTCCTTCTTCTCTTCTAAATATCTCAATATTGGTGACATTCAGAACAAACTCCCACATTTCTACAATCTGGCATCTTACTAACAACCAAAAACTCGATCAAGTCCAATTCACAAAACACTCTCGGCTAATTGGAATGTGCAGTACGCAGGCCAAATTTTCACTGACCAAAAATCCAAAACCAAATCCTCATCCGCCTGTCTTGATGTTCATTACACAAATGCTACCAAATGTGCAGTTCTCTCACACCAAACCTCTCACAATTATAGACTTCTCTAATTAGGACATTCTACTGATTGCTTTAGCTGTGACAAGAATAAAGAAACAACAGTAAGAACAGTTTCTCTCACGGATATGCTAAGCAGTCTTAAAGGCTGCCAACTCCCATTTACCTCCACTTCTGTGTGATTGTGAGTCTCTGTCAAAATAGACAGTTATTAAATAGCGAGCGCACTGATGCCTTTAATGAGGACCTCTGGGTGATGGCCAGCTCGCCTCGTTACCATGGAGTGATTAAAAATGGGTTCTTTAGCCCTCCTGTTTTACCTGCCTCTTGCTTTCTTCTACTTTAATCAACTAATATTCTGACTTTGACATTTTAAGTCCAATTTAAACCGGAAGTTGCTGAGACATTTATTTCAGTATTTTGAAGTACTTCCAATGGTGTATATGCACAGGGGCCTTTAATTTTGAAAAAGCCAGCACAGGCACTTCCAGTGAACTGTCATGCTATTAAAAACTCTGCTCATTAAAGATCTGGTTTGTTTACAATCAATAATCTTCACTGCCTGGTTGAGAGACAATATAAAGTGAGCCTCACACCTCACACCATAAAACACTGCATTAAATTCCATTGTTCCATGCAACATAGGCTCATTCTGAATATGTAGCCCTATATACATTTCTGGAGAATTATGGTCATTTGGTGCTTTTGAAATCACTATTGGTTGGGTTTAGGGAAGGAGGAGTGGGGGTCAGTCGATCGGTCAATCAGTCAGTAAACAGCAGCCTCTGATGGATTTATACAAGAACAGCAGATGCGACTGGCACTCGTGAGAGAAATTTGAGATCTGAAAAAAAGCATACACAGCTGCCTCTGGTGGGTTTACACGAAAACAAAAAGTGCAAAAAAAAAAAAAAAACGTAGCTCCTGGGATGTATTTGGCACTCTCCAGAAATGTATATAGTGGTACGTTTTCAAAACAAGCCATGCCATGTCCTTAAAATTTGGAAACTTTTTTTACCACAATATTTTCTATGGAGTTTTACTGCTCGTCTTTGCTCCTGATGGCACTTGAGTTTAAATAACTTTTCATCTCATTTTAAACTTGAACAATGCAATAAAAGTCTATTTAACTGAACTTTAACTTTAAATTTAAACTTTAACGATAAATTACATTATCGATGCTGTAAAAACATTCCAGCATATACATTTTGGGAGAGCACCAAATACATCCCAGGAGATTTTTGCAGTTTTTGTTTTCACAAATCCAGGTTGCTCTGTACACTTTTTAATATCTCAAATTTTCTTCCACGAGTGCCATTCGTGCCTGCTCTTCTCACGTAAATCCACCAGAGGCCGCTGTCGACTGACTGACCAACCGATCAACTGATCTATCCTCCTCCTTCCCTAAACTCAACCAATAGTGTTTTTAAAAGCACAGATTGACCCACCCACTTCCCTAAACCCAACCAACAGTTTAAAAAAGCAATTCAGAAAAAAGCCCTACATTTTTACCACAGTTTCAGATTTTACCACATTCTCACCCTGTTATTTACTTGTTTATTTTATTTTTTGGCTTCTGTTTTTGTCTTACCTGCTTTTTGCAACCATTCTTTGCCAGACTCAGACCCCGTTGTCGTGGTCAACTCCTCTCTGCATCTCAAGTCAGCCGACGTACATAGTGAGCTACTGGACAAACTGGTAACAGCCAGAAAGCTGTCCATGGTGCGCAGTCAGCTGGTAAGCTTGAAAAGGAAGCAATATTTTAAATGCAGTCATACATATTTCTGGTTACATAATTCACGATCTTCAGAAATGTATACAGGGCTACATTTTCAGAATGAGCCTATGTTGCCCAGAAATGTTGTGCAATACTAAATGAACACAATAACTACAATAGTAGTTTATAACTTATTTTCTGATTTTAGGACATAGTAATTAAAGCCACTTAATGTAAAGTGGAGCCAAAACTTCAAGTAATCATCCAGGTAAAATACACATATTCTTTTAAAGAATTTTCTTTTTAGACTGTGAATTCTCTACTTACATTATTTATACCACAAAATTATTTGGGATCACTTACTATTGTGTTACACTCTAGAAAACAAAACAAAACAACAAACATAAAGCATTAATATGATAGTATAAACTATATTTCAAATCTTACACATCTCAAAGCATTGCAAACAACAGCAATGAGTAAACTTATTGATATTGGTCATCAAAGTCAATGCTACTCAAATTCTTTTTTTCATGACATCAAATGCGCAGGAATGAAATCGCTCAACAGGAGGTAAACTTGAGAAGTGCTGTGCGCATGTGAGCAAACCAGTTTATGTCACACACACTCTCGACTGCTTAAATAAATCTCTCTCGTGGTAAAGGATGATTAGAGCATGCTGGGCTCAATACTCATTGAAGTATATTTAATAGGACTTAATTGCTCCCACAAGCTCAGTTAATGCTTAAGTGCTGGCTGATGCTGTCTCTGGCTCTCCTTATTAGGGTTTGGATTAGGTCCTTAATGGTGACACAATTGTTTGGTCAAGATTTAAAATGTTCCTCATTATCACAGCAGGCATTCACTAAATCTAGACGCGATTGATTTCTAATTGAAATAAATTCAGATTTCCTGATCTCTGTTTTCATATAGTGCAATCTAGTCAAGTCTTACGGAGGTTAAGTGTAATTCATGTCTGTGACATTTGCTGCGTGTTCAACCAACTTATTTAAAATGAGCTGAAACAACACAAATCTGGAGATTTTTTGGCAATTATTTTTTTATGCTTAATCCACTTAAATTAAACCTAAACATTAAAGTGAATTCAATGAAGAGACCACATTTGGTCAACTCAAATAATTAAGTTGTCGATTTCCCATTACTCAAACAAACTGAGGGAATCACTTTCCTCAATTCATTTGAGTAGTCTAAACTTATTATTAGGGTTTATAGTGTAGTAGCAATAACAAATGTGGTAATGTTATGTGTTATGTTATGGAAGTTAATTGGTTGCAGATTAACTACTTATTTAAAATGAGCTGAACCAACACAATTTTTGAAATTTCATTATGACAATTTAATTTTTTATGTTCAATCCACATAAATTTAGTAAAAGTGTTAAGTTAACTTAATCAATTTGTTTTGAGACAACATGAATGAATTGTGTGGAATCTTTTTTACACACTAAAAAATGCAGGGTTCCACACAATTCATTCATGTTGTCCCAACACAAATTGATTAAGTTAACTTAACACTTTTACTAAATTTATGTGGATTGAACATAAAAAATTAAGTTGTCATAATGAAATTTCAAAAATTGTGTTGGTTCAGCTCATTTTAAATAAGTAGTTAATCTGCAACCAATTAACTTCCATAACATAACACATAACATTACCACATTTGTTATTGCTACTACACTATAAACCCTAATAATAAGTTTAGACTACTCAAATGAATTGAGGAAAGTGATTCCCTCAGTTTGTTTGAGTAATGGGAAATCGACAACTTAATTATTTGAGTTGAACAAATGTGGTCTCTTCATTGAATTCACTTTAATGTTCAATTACAGATAACTTAAATGTTTAAATACAGATAACTTAAAACAGCTACTTGACTAAACTTTTTTCAGCTTTTATATTCTTTACTTACTTACTTACTCCCAGGGCCGTTATATCAAAGTTGTTATTCAGCCGTAACATGTTGTTGTTTCGTAACATCTCAGTTTTACGAGGTGAGTTGTTAGCCCAGCACTCAACTCCCAACATGGAGGACCAGGACATACACACATACAGTGCACTACAGACAATTCAGCTTATCCAATTCACCTATAGCGCATGTCTTTGGGCATGTGGGAAAAACCAGAACACCTGGAGGAAATCCACTACAACACGGGGAGAACATGCAAACTCCACACAGAAATGCCAACTGACCCAGCCGGGACTTGAACCAGAGATTTTCTTGCTGTAAGGTGACTGCTACCCACTGTACAACTATGTCACCCCTGCGTGCATCTCAGTTAAGAAAAATTCATATAAGCATTTAAATATCTACTTATTAATTTAACTTTTAACAAAACTTAGTTTTGTTAGTTGCTCCTTTCTGCAGATGAACAATATTTTTGAAGTGTTTCAGTCAGGTTTCAGGCCTCATCACAGCACAGAAACCGCATTAGTGAAAATAACCAACGATTTACTCTTAGCTGCTGACCAAGGGTGCATCTCACTATTAGTTCTACTAGATCTTAGCGCCGCTTTTGACACCATTGATCACAATATTCTCATAGACCACTTATATTCTACAGGTGTCCAAGAACAGGCTCTTCAATGGTTTAGGTCATACTTAGCTGATCGTTACCAGTTTGTGAATATTAATGGACAACTTTCACAAGTAAGGCCGGTAAAGTATGGGGTCCCTCAAGGATCAGTTTTAGGCCCTTTGCTGTTTACAATATACATGCTTCCCCTGGGGGAAATTATTAGAAAACACGGGATCAGTTTTCACTGCTATGCAGATGATACTCAATTATACATTTCAACTAAACCGAATGAGATGTCTGAACTATCTAAGCTAACGGAGTGTATTAAAGATGTTAAAGACTGGATGACCAACAATTTTCTTCTCTTAAACTCAGACAAAACAGAATTATTACTTATTGGGCCTAAATCCTGTACACAGCAGTTCTCACAACTCGACCTGCAACTAGAGGGATACAAAGTTAGCATTAGCTCTACTATAAAAGATCTGGGTGTCATATTAGACAGCAATTTAACCTTTGAAAATCATATATCCCATGTCACAAAAACTGCCTTCTTTCATCTAAGAAATATTGCTAAATTGCGAAGTATGCTATCCATCTCAGATGCAGAAAAGCTAGTTCATGCTTTCATGACTTCTAGGCTGGATTACTGTAATGCTCTGTTTGCTGGTTGCCCAGCATCCTCTATTAACAAACTTCAGCTAGTACAAAATGCAGCTGCCAGAGTTCTTACCAGGTCTAGAAAATATGATCATATCACCCCAATTTTATCCTCCTTACACTGGCTGCCTGTTAAGTTTCGTATGGAATTTAAAATATTGCTTCTTACCTATAAAGCCTTAAATAGTCTAGCCCCTGTTTATCTAACCAACCTCTTGTCTCGCTACAATCCAACCCGCTCTTTAAGATCTCAAAACTTAGGGCTTCTTGTGGTACCCAGAATAACTAAATCGAGTAAAGGAGGTCGAACCTTCTCATTTATGGCCCCTAAACTCTGGAATAGCCTTCCTGATAATGTCCAAGGCTCAGACACACTCTCACTCTTCAAAACTAGATTAAAGACCTATCTTTTTAGCAAAGCATACACTCAGTGCATTACATAGCGTTATGACGCATGATGTGCCCCACACACAATTTTGCTTCTTGTTTATATACACTATGAACAGCAGCTACGCTAATTATTCTCCTTATTCTGTATTTCCACCTGGGGGTACTCATCTCGAGACCCTCAGACTATGCAGTGCCACTGATGCAATCCAAGACCAGCGACGAGACGATCCCAAGGTTTCTGGACCAGGCCGTATCCTGAGCTGCTGCTGTGGTGGTCATGATGGAGAGCATGAGACTGATTCCTGTGATGCTCCAAGGACAGACGTGTCTCAGTTCAGACTTAGAATGTTTTCCCAGTGTTTTTTTCAATTATCTGATTCCCTCAAGTCATTGGTTGCCACCTTTAGGTGTAACAATGTCACCTGAAGAAAAAACAACAACAACAACAACAGTAGAATTCATTTGTAAAGTACATGTTGGGTAACCTTTTATTTTACATTTCTATCGCTATTAAATTAGATTTTTCCTGATGGTCTAGGGTTTTTAAGAGGTAACATTGAGTTTACTTTTTTTTTTTATAAACATAAGGGACAACAAGACACAAAGCTAGCACTGTAGTGTCAATTAATTTAAGTACTTAGTAATATTAATTAATTGCGCACATCTGAACTAATGAAATGCTTAAAAAGTAATCAGAAAACGAACAGAATCCTTAAGCTTACCTTTTTTTCTGATCAGAGTCACAATGTTGCTTAATAAGTGTCAATATACGGTTATCAAAAATATGTCTCTCTAGAGTAAATCTATGTTTGTGTTTGCTCTTTTACAATAAAAATACAATCACATGTAGGTGCACAAAACATTCATATTTAACCCAAGAAGCATTGTTTTGAATGTTAAATAAATTACCCTGCAAAAATATATTTGTCATTTAAGCTTTTATGTGAGTGTATCTTTAGGTTAAGCCTTAACAATTAGTGCAAACCAGTGCTAATTTTATCATTTTCATTTCTGATCAGATCCAAACCATAGACTAAAGAAAACTGATTACAAAAGAACTCACAAGGAATTGTAATTATTAAGGAATATTATGTTTTGTCAGTTTAGTGACATTAAGTTCTGTCATACAAAAGTGTAATGCTGCATATTAATTGTCATTCTATCCGTCCTAAATAGTATTTGAAAATAGAAGTAGTATGTCCCAAACCGTAGTATGTTAAAAAAAGAGTATGCCAAAAGTTCCCGGATGGTTTACTATTTCTGATAAGAATTCGAAGTGTAGAACCGTCCATACTCTAACCGCTAATATTGCCCACTATACATTGCGCATTGGACATGAATTTGATTAAACGCAGGTGAAAAATGTAACTACAAACATGGTGGACGAGCGAGACCAACCGTCACGAGGAGGCTTCAGTAAGGATGTTTGTATAATTGTTAATTAATATTTAGCTAACTGGAGTATATTTTTCTCCGTTTTCGTATTATATTTCATCTGCAACAACAACGGGAACTTATATAAAGATGTGTTTGGACATTAACTTCTGAATGCATAACTATCTAAAGACCTGAGGAGATTTCTTGGCAAGAAAGATTCGTGAATGGCAAATTATCCTGCTGCTGCTTCTCCAACAAGGTAGGAAATTAAATATGAAAGAAATGTGAATAATTGACAGGGCCCATGACTAAGCAACATAACAATCAGTTATAACGAGGAAGTAGTATGTCCAAAGCTTGCATTGTCTTCTGTTACAGACTCAAAAGTATACTTTTCCTTCACAAAAAAGTACATACTTTTAGGGCGTAGTAAAAGTATGCAAATTGGAACACACCATACGTTTTATTTTTTTTAAAGGAAGCGTGGCATCAATCTCCACCCCAACTCAACAGCCATTGGGGGATGAGCAAATCATACTAAATTGTACAAATAAAATTGTACAAATTCATATAATTAAGCCACTAAATAAAAAAAAATTATAAATTGTGCTGGAACTTTGTATTTTTTGATACAAAGTTTGTCTTAAAGAACTTGATTTTGTCTGATATCTGATCTTTTCCACACCTATACATTCCTATTTCTCTCCTCTTTAATATACTGTGAGCTGGTAGTGCTTTGATGTGATGTATATGTAAGGTTCTATATCAGAAAAAGAAGTAAAAATGTATAACTAAAGATCAACAAAACTGCAAGGGAGCAACTTCTTCACAGAGCTGTGTGGAGTCAGCTATGTCAGATCTCCCCTGGATGTTGGATTTCCTAGTGAGAGATCCCTGCTTAAAAAAATGGAGGGACTTCTCACGCACCAAGCTGTCATAAGCAATTATTGGGAATATTCAATAATACCCTCGTCCATGCATGTAACAACGTACTTGAATGTGTTTGAACAAGATTAAATGGTGTCAAATAATATACATTATGCATAATCAGAGGGATCAGTTTCAGACAGTAAATCCCACAAGGATTCACGTGAATGGAGAGCAGATGGTGACGATACAGGTTGACTGCTAGCCACTACAACCGGATAAAAGTATTTAATCTCTAAAAAAATTGCATAATTAGATGGTATACCGAAGAGCTTGAGCTATATAGGTAAATCCACAAACTGCATAGAGGGTGATCAAACCAGGTTGGTTAACATAAACAAGATCAGGTTTGTTTACCTTTCTAAAACTATATATTCCTGTTTGAGATGGCAAATTAACAAAATAGGCACATGTATCAATATAAATAAATCATGCAATGTGATTTGCTAAAATTTGCAGTAGTCAGTTTATTGGTTTATTTGTAATTTATAATATATAATATTGGGACGGCATGGTGGCGCAGTGGGTAGCACAATCGCCTCACAGCAAGAAGGTCACTGGTTCGAGCCCCGGCGGGGTCAGTGGGCATTTCTTTGTGGAGGTTGAATGTACTCCCCGTGTTTGCGTGGGGTGCTTCGGTTTCCCCCACAAGTCCAAAAACATGTGGTATAGATGAATTGGATGAGCTCAATTGTCCAAAGTGTATGTGTGTGAATGAGTGTGTATGGATGTTTCCCAGTGATGGGTTGCAGCTAAAAGGGCATCCGCTGTGTAAAACATATGCTGGGTAAGTTGTCGGTTCATTCCACTGTGGCGACCACAAATTAATAAAGGGACTAAGCCAAAAAGAAAATGAATGAATGAATATATAATATTATTTAAATGTCATGTTCTTCTGTCTGCACCTTTGAGCACAACAGTTATCTCAAAATTCAGTTTTGGATTTTTGACAATCATTACATATAACCAAGTCTCTGCCCTGTTTTTTTTCACTTTTTCCAAGTATTATTTAGCAATTAAAATTGTTCATGCATGAAAATGTGGCAATGAGGGAGAGAAACTGTAACTTAATGGCTCATGGTTTTAACTTCTTTGTCATTCACGGTGTTTTATTGGTATGAAAAAATATATTACACTGCTTCTTGCATGATTTGTGGCTGTTTTAATGTTTTAATGTCCAGAGGGCGACACTTTAAAGCATGTTCAGTTCTCTCAGAAATGTAAGAGACTGTGGTAAAATACAAAATCATGCTTGTATTGAGGCAGTTAGAAAAAAAGTTGCAGATAAAGCTAAAATTGTTTGTTGAAAAATAACATATCATCTACACTACCTGACAAAAGTCTTGTTGCCTATCCAAGTTTTAGAAACAACAAATAAAAACTTGACTTCTAGTTGATCATTTGGTATCAGAAGTTGCTTAAATGAAAGGCAAAGGTTTCTAGATTATGCTTATTTTACCAAAATAAAATATGATCATATCTTAAGATTTAATTATTTATTTAGGACAGTATGGTCTGACTTTGCTTAGACAAAAGTCTTGTCACTTAACAGAAATAATGTACAGTATACAATATAAAGTCATGGTGCAGTGGAAAAATAATTAATATTGTGTATGACTTCCATGAGCTAGGAGGATTGCATCCATATACAACTCCGCAATGACTCAAATAACTTATTAATAAAGTCATCTGGAATGGCAAAGAAAGTGTTCTTGCAGGACTCCCAGAGTTCATCAAGATTCTTTGGATTCATCTTCAGTGTCTCCACCTTCATCTTACCCCAGACATGCTCAATAATGTTTATGTCTGGTGACTGGGCTGGCCAATCCTG
>CAIGQZ010031016.1:3934-21763 GCA_903798205.1 Danio tinwini | reverse complement strand
TATATATATATATATATATATATATATATATATATATATATATATTAGTATATAATATTTAATTAATAAGAAGAATTTGAGCTAATGTTCTAGTTTATTTAATTGTTGATAAATTAATAATAATAATAATAAACATTTATTATTATTTGATTGACTACATTTTCAAATGTTATTTATTCAATATATGTTTGTATATATTATTCTATTATTAATAAGGATATTAGCTAATATTATAGTTTATTTAATTGTTAATTAATAAAAATAAGAATTATTATCATGTCAGATTTTTGTCACTGCTGTAATATGTCATGTCAACCCCATACATTTCATGTTATTCTCTTTGTATATTATATAAATTCTTTATTGGTGAAATGTATTAATAATGCATGTATTTCTACTAATTATATACACTTTTCTATACAATACTGATTATTGAAGCTGTAACTCCTGCGCAGATTTGTCATATTTTCCTGCATATCATTCACAGAATTGTATTTGCTTTTAATATTTAATTTAAATAAATGTTTTTTTTAAAGTATATAGTTCTGATTAATTTTAAATAAAACTATTATTATTCAAAACAAAAATGCACATTGTAACTATCTAGTTGAATACAGGCCAGTTGTATTTGCATTATAGTAAAACTGTTAAAACTCAATGCATTAAAGTATTAAATTATTAAGGTTTTGGTTTGCACAGAGTTTGCACAGAAAATTTAAAATATACTTAAAATATTTGTTTAAATATATGCATAGTTCTGGTTAATTTTGAATAAAACTATTATTATGCAGTACAAATTGTATTAAACGATTATATTGTTATATTATAAATTATATTATACAAATTGCTTGTATTGGGGTGGCTCAGTGGTTAGTACTGTCGCCTTACAGCAAGAAGGTTGCTGGTTCGAGTCCAAGCTGGGCCAGTTGGCTTTTCTGTGTGGAGTTTGCATGTTCTCCCGATGTTGGCGTGGGTTTCCTCCGGGTGCTCCGGTTTCCCCCACAGTCCAAATAGGGTAATTAAATAAACTAAATTGGTCTTAAAGTATGAGTGTGTTTGGATGACTGTGTACGGGTGTTTCCCAGTACTGGGTTGCAGCTGGAAGGACATCCGCTGTGTAAAACATATGCAGCATAAGTTGGCGGTTAATAAAGGCACCAAGCTGAAGGAAAATGAATGAAATTGCTTGTATTATAAGAAAACTAAAGTGTATTCTAGTATTATAACATTTAATGTTTTTCTTTTGCACAGAGTTAACTGATGAAGGTGTTCATCCCAATGGTTTTACATCCCCTGATCTTCTTCGGGATGATGACGACTGCTCATCTCATGCCAGTTCCAGTGACTGGACGCCTCAGCCACAGATTGGTGAGTTTGGTTCATTTTAACCTCAGCCATCATTTACTTCATTTACTGCCTGATGCATGAGCAAAAAGGGTTTAATCGCAATAGTTTTTAAGTATATGAATTACCTGACCTATACACTACCTGACAAAAGTCTTGTAGTAGATCCCAGTTGTAAGAGCATCAAATAATAACTTGACTTCTAGTTGATCATTTGTAAAAGTGGCAGAAGGTCAATTTTTCCCATGAATCATCTGTTGAATCATCCCAATCATCACACATACTGCAGAAGACATACTGGAACTCGCATGGAGCCAAGATTCTCACAGAAATCAGTCAAGTCTGGTGAAGGAGAAATCATGGTCGGGGTTCCATTCAGTATGGGGACGTGCAAGAGATCTGCAGAGTGGATGATCAACATCAACAGCCTGAGGTATCAAGACATTTGTGCTGCCCATTACACAGGAGAGGGCAAATTCTCCAGCAGGATAACGCTCCTTTTCATACTTCAGCCTCCACATCAAAGCTCCTGAAAGCAAAGAAGGTCAAGATGCTCTAGGATTGGCCAGCCCAGTCACCAGATATGAACATTATTGAGCATGTCTGGGCTAAGATGGAGGAGGCGTTGAAGATGAATTCAAAGACTCTTGATGAACTCTGGGAGTCCTGCAAGAACACTTTCTTTGCCATTCCAGATGACTTTATTAATGCGTGATTTGAGTCATTCAGAGATGTATGGATGCAGTCCTCCAAGCTCATGATGGAGTCAGACACAATATTCATTCTGTTTCCACTGCAGCATGACTTTATATTCTATACTGGAAATTATTGAAGGTTCAGTGATGAGACTTTTGTCTAGCAGAGTCAGACCTTACTGTCCTAATGAAATCATTCAACATCAAGACATGATCATATTTTATTGTGCTCTAATAAGCGTCATCTAGAGGCCTTCACCTTTCATATGAGCCACTTCTGATACCAAATGATAAACTAGAAGTCAAGTTATTATTTGTTGTTTCTAAAACTTGGATAGGAGACTATTCTTTTCTCAGGTAGTGTACATTGTTCTCACTCTTCATATTCTTAAATTAACTTATTCGAGGAGATATTAAGTGCCACCAGGAATTTTTTCATAGGATATTTAGCATGTATTAACATAATTCTTCTTCATCTTCTTTTTCTTCTTCTTATTATTGTTATTGCTGTACAAAAATTATTGTAACTATTATAATGGCCCATTTCCACTGAGTGATACGGTATGGTACGTTCGGTACCGTACCGCTTTATCGCCACCCTTTCGAAAGAATATCAAACACAAGAAAGGATACCAATAGGTGGAGCTACATGCTCAGCTGAACGCTGATTGGTTACAGAGATACGTCACGAGCTTGCGGAGCTAGCCAGAATCAAAACAATGGAACTGCCATGTTTTAATACACAGCCGAGACATTATCGTAATACTTTATGCATATAATAACGAGCCATAGTTGACGCAAGCTCAAACGATATTTGTCGTCGTCTTGATAAACAGCCACAAAGCCAAGAAGACAAATTCTGCCGTGTCCTGTTGTTGTTGTACGAGCTCGTCTACAAGTGCGAGCGTTTTCACTTTGTCCAGAGAGCTCGCGATCGCATCTATTTTTGAATTAACTAACTTTTTGAACTTATATTTTTAACGTGCGCGTGATCATTGAAGCGATCTGATATCTGATCCATTTAGATGCGGACTAACGCAAGAGTGAAGAGCGAAAAAACAAAGGAGAAGCCTGACAAAACAGCAGCTAATCATGCTTCTGCAACCTGAAACATGAACAAACTGCCATGTTTAACTATTATCATCACCTTGTGGACTATTATGAACTCGGATTGACGGAATTACCTTCTAACAAGAGACTACACGTGCTGCTGAGGATTAAAGACACAGATGACAGGTTTGCTCTGACTGTGGGCTGTATTTCGTCTTGTTTTGAACCTAAATAAGGACTAAATGTCTGCTGTGTGTAGTTTTCTGTAATTGGTAACATATTGGAGACTGTAAGGGTCTGTATGTGTTCATATATGTTGCATTTATGTATTTATTTTATGTAAATGCAGACGTTACAGTAGGTTATTTCATTTCTGCAGTTATAATCAAATCATGTTCATAGAAAGGTTAGTAGTAAACATTTATACTTAAGTATTTATGTGTATGAAGCATCTGTGTTGTGAGAAGTGATTCTCATATTATATGTGAACGACCTGTCCGGTGTTACTGTGAGATTTCCTTGAGTAAACATGACGTCGTCTGAAACTTTCTGTCGTACACCACGCCCACCAAAAGAGTTCCCTTGGTAGTGGAAACGCAAGCTTGATAAAGGTGACCCGTACCGTACCGTACTGTACCTCTCAGTGGAAACGAGCCATAAGTACATAATTGGTAGTTGTTACTAATAGTCATTATTAACAAATATTAGTGCTGGGCACAATTTAATTGCAAACAAAATAAAAGTTTTTGACATAATGTACAGTGCTCAGTACAGTGTATCTATTTCTCAGTAAATATAGGCAATGTATTTTGGTGCATTTAAACAAAACTGATTTATTAAACATTCATTCATTCCTTTTTCTTTTCGGCTTAGTCCCTTTATTAATCCGGGGTCGCCACAGCGGAATGAACCGCCAACTTATCCAGCACATGTTTTACGCAGCGGATGCCCTTCCAGCTGCAACCCATCTCTGAGAAAGATTTATTAAACATATATTAAATAATTAATATAAATTTAATTGAATAATATTTTAGTTCTGAGCATCTTTAGAAATTTAAAGATAATACTATTAAATTCAAGCTAAATATTGCAAAATAATTACAACTTACACAATTTTATCAAATTTTTTCAATATTTTTGCTTCTCTTGATTTTTCCTCTTTTTTTAAATTTGTATTTAATATTTTTCTATAAAATAAATTTGGCTGTACTAGATTTTGGACCATTATCGTAAGTTATTTTGTTAGATTAGCTCTAGATTTGGCTTCAGTACTGACTATATTGTAGAGCTTTCTATTTAAATAATAGATTTGTGAGGGGGCGTACTTACTGTATATATGCTGAGCACTGTATGTGTGTGTATTGTATATGTATGTATGTGTTTATACAAACTTGTATATGTCTACACACTATGGAGGACAAAACCTGCAAAAACAATAAATGAATAAATACACAAATGGCTGCTTAAAATTATATAAATGGTTAGTAGTGCGGGGTGTCTATCAATCATCAGAAGTCAGTCAAAAGCCAGTCATTTTCTTATTCCCCCAACATTTGTGTAACTTATTTGATTATTTGTCTGCCCGCACTATTAATTATTTATATATTTATTTTGGCAGGAATTTGTGGATTTTTGTATTCATTCATTTATTCATTCATCTTCCTTTAGATTAGTCCCTTTATTCATCAGGGGTCATCACAGCGGAATGAACTGCCAACTTATCCACTCTATCCAGCATATGTTCTACACTGCGGATGCTCTTCCAGCTGCAACCCAGCACTAGGAAACACCCATATTCACTCATTTACCCACGCACTCATACACTATGGCCAATTTAGTTCATCAATTCACCTGTACCACTTGTGTTTGGACTGTGGGGGAGCACCCAGAGGAAACCCACGCCAACACAGAGAGAACATGCAAACTTCACACAGAAATGCCAACTGACCTAGCTGGGACTTGAATCATTGACCTTCTTACTGTGAGGCGACAGTGCTAACCACTGAGTCACCGTGTCGCCCGGATTTTTGTATACATTTATTTATTTATTGTTTTATTTATGCAGGAATTTATACATTTCGTTACTTATTTATTTGCCTAATTGTTTTATTGTGGTGTGTTTTGTCCTCTAAAGCACACCACTATTGTTGAAAAATGTTCTTCAGTTTAGTAAATTACAGCATGCTTGTTTTCTAGGGTCCTATCGGTTCATTCAGCAGCACATCATGAGAGGAACCGATCCCAGAGCCATTCTGAAAGATTTGCTTCCTGAAACGGTGCTTCCTCCAGACCTGGATGACATGACGCTGTGGCAGATCATCATCAACATCTCTGAGCCACCCAAACGAAAGAAGCGCAAAGACATCAACACATTAGAGGACGTGGTGCGGCTCCTGAACGAGAGGAAGAAGGTCCTGGTGCTTACCGGTGCTGGGGTAAATTTCTCATTTTTACACTGACTGAAGTCTCGCGACCGCATCAGATTTTTTGTGTGTGCAGAATAGTTGCTGAAGCTTTTATCAGGATATAATGTAGTGGTGTAAACTGATCACAAGTGTCACCGTTCGGATCACACTGTGGTTTTTGATCGTACAGATCGTACCATTTTTCAGATCAGCAAAAAAGGGAGGAGATAAATGTCATTTGGTTTCCATTTATTACAAAAACAGTACTGCAAGAAACCTTAGATTTTAACAAACATAACATAGAACCTGTCATTGTAATAAAAACAAAATAAAAAACAACCTGCTGAATAAATAAAGTAAAATGTTCAATACTGTAAAAAATTATTTTGCATAATGTATAAAACTAACATTATAATCTTGTACAACACATCATATTTATTTTATTGTCTCATTTTTAATGAATGATCCAATAATTCACTTATAAAACTTCATGTTTCATTACTAGATATATAATTTTTGATAAATGATTCAGTGACTTATTTTTGATGGTTGTTTGTTGCCACCTATTGGTGAAATAATGTAATCGCTGCATATTTCAACAACGTTAAGTTGCATTAAACAGTGATTTTTAATCTTCACCAGGGCTTGAAATTGCGACCGTTTTGTTCGCATATGCGCCTGAAGTTTTATCTATGCGACCTCAAAATATATTTGGGAGCATTTGTGCGAGTGCATAAATTGTTGCGTGCAATCGGTTTTCACTACAAAATGTTTACCGCATGCGCAGATTTAGGACACATTCACGCATAATGCATCTTTGCACTTAAAATGCAGCGCTCAGGAACAGTTTAAAACTGTTGCCATGTCAACTTGCTGCAGTAAACAAAGCAAACAGAGCCTTCGTGCTCTTATTATTGGCCCACTGTGCTAGAACTGATTACAAATGGATTGGTTAATATCAGCTGTCAATCACTCAGTCAACACCGTCTGCCTTCAGATGACAGGAGAGCAACCGTGAAAATGTAAAGCGCTGAAGATGAGAATGACAACAACACGGTCAGATTTAGTTTTTGAAAACCACCTAAAGCAACAAATAATGGCACATCTGATTACAGATCATGGTGAATGTTAATCCACAATCTACATTTGTCGAAGAGTGAATAAAAGACTTCCATTGGCTTCAAGTCCGCTATGAAAATAACTAAAGCATTCACTGTAAAGTCTGAGGGACGGAATTTCCAGGTAACTGTTTGTCACATTTTAAGCACGAGATGTTCTGTTTAATCCTTTATTTAATCGCCAGATGCTGTCAGCCGTGCAGCTATAAGTAAAAGTTAACACCACATAAACCATCGCAAAAGGGCTTGCATTGACTAAGATTAATCTAATATTGCAGCTCATGAAAAGACCGGTATTGCTATTAAAATGACGTATACAAATAATAAGGTATATGTCACAAGCATCTGTGCAATATCAGACATTACCCGTGAGAACACAGCACGTTAACAGATTAATTCATGTCAAGTAGTGTGTGCAGGGCCGGTGAGCGGTCCGCCCGTGTATCTTCTGGTCACTCGATTATGTTATAAAATGTATTTTCTTTTGGTAACGGGATTTCGTTGAGACATTTTCCTCACGGCAGCATATATATATATATTTTTGCTTGTTAGTTTTAATTAGTGTTGATTTCAAATGCAATAAATCTGTTTATATAAAACTTAGCAACGGTGCTCATAATTGGTGGGTGCGACTAAATTCACGGGTGCGCCTACATTTTTAAAGTTAAGAGCACCAGTGCTACCAAGCAAAAAGGTTAATTTCGAGCCCTGTAACAACTATATAATATTATAATGTTTACATTTTTATTATTGTTATTATTATTTTTTTTTTATTTGTAGAATATTTTACAGCTTATTTATAAAATGGTAATGCAGTACAGTGGTCTCTCGCTATAACACGATTTTGCAGTTTTTCGCGGATTTTTGTGTGCATTTTGACATCCTTTTCTTTTTTTAAAGCACATCGTGTTCTACATCCTGATTACCGCATTGTGTTCTGCATCCTGATTGGCTATAGACCATTGTCAATCAATCAATCTCTTTGCCGTGTCACCTGTACAGAAAAGAATGCGTTCAGCTTGCCAAATTTACATAAATCTCAAATTTACATAAAACAACTGAAGCGCTGGACTGTATGTTTACAAATATTCTCCCTAACAAACCCCATAATGTCGACGAAGCAGAGGAAGATGCTAACCATCGCACAAAAGTTTTACTTCTAGACATGCTAAAGAAAGGTAAAGTAACTCCCGCGGTTAATGAGGGACCACTGTACCTGCAAAAAGTATAGTTGAAAATTATTTTACCAATCTTTTTTGTTTGTTTGGTTGTTTTTGTTCACACATGCATTTCATATGGCCTGATTACGGCTAACGTCACAGTGCATAGTCACACAAATTTTCACTCCTTCAAATGTCATCCAGGTGCATCGTCACAAATGTTTTTGGTTGCATCAATTAAAAGAATTTATGGGTGCTTTCACACCTGCCCTATTTAGTTTGGTTGAATAGCACTAGAGTTCGTTTTCCCTCTTGGTGCGGTTCGTTTGGGCAGGTGTGAATGTAGCAATCGTACTCGTGTGTGCACCAAAAGTGGAACAAAAAAGCATACAGAGACCTCCTTAAAGAGCGCTTTACCAAAAGAGAGACAGTTTGACAGCGCTTTACCAAAATAGAGAGAGGGGGGGGGGGGGGGGGGGGGGACACATTACCTGATGGATCGTTGGTAATATTTCCAGAAGATGACCATGTCTCAGTTTAGCTAAATTAATTCACGCCTCCTCCTGAAGTGACGTACGATGCACCTTCGCCGTTTGCAATGCCTTAAAACATTGTTTTCCAACAAATATACATTCTCGAAATGTATAGTTTGTCTAAAGTGATGTATACAAACTATATAGTATACTATGAGCAGGAATACAATCAGCCAGTGCAGTCGTCCCTCCATAAAAGCAGGTTAAAGGGCTAGTTCACCCAAAAATCTAAATGTCCTGCAAATTTACTCACCCACAGCTCATCCTAGATGTAGGTGACTTTTGTCCTTCAGTAATGCATTTATAGCAAAATCTGTTTTGTGACTCATATAATGGCAGTGAATAGTGACAGGGTTTTTTGATTTAAACAAAAATAAACACATATAAATGGGTCCAAATCAATAGTTGTGGCTCCTAATGACACACTAAGATCTTGTGAAGCGAAAACATGTAAGAATCTGACCATTATTCACAATATTATTATCTCATCATCAAAAGCGACTGGACTACAGTCAGACTACATTCACACATGAGCCAAGAACTGTTCGACCAGGCTGTGGATTAAAACTAATAACACTATAAATAATGTTTAGTTTCTTACACGGGGCGATCATTTCACTTCACAAGACCACGGTGTGTCATCAGGAGCCACAACTATTGAGTTTGACTCATTTGTATGTTTATTTTTAACTCAGAAGTAATGTAACTCAATGCAATACTTATTGAGTTATGATCACAAACTCACCACAGAGAACATCTGCTGCTGAAACCAGGAGGCGTAATCATTCCTGATGTCGATCAGCTCGTCCAGCTCATGGATGTAAAACTTATCATACTGGATGATCTGTCCGGCACGCTCATTAACCTGTAATGGGATTATAAAGACGATATCAGAAAATGATTACTGAAGAATTATCAGGTTTCACCTTTCAGCATTAATATAGTTCAGGAGTTTCATAATGAACAACAGTTGAGGTCAGAATTATATATAATTCTGTATAGTTTTTTTCCCAATTTCAGATTTTTTTCAACACATTTCTAATCATAATAGTTTTAATAACTCATTTCTAATAAATGATTTATTTTATATTTGCCATGATGACAGTAAAAAATATTAGACTAGATATTCTTCAATACACTAGTATACAGCTTAAAGTGAGGTTTAAAGGCTTAATTAGGGTAATTAAGGTAAAGTTAGGGTAATTAGGCAAGTTATTGTATACTAGGGTAATTAGGGTAAAGTTAGGGTAATTAGGCAAGTTATTGTATACTAGGGTAATTAAGGTAAAGTTAGGGTAATTAGGCAAGTTATTGTATACTAGGGTAATTAGGGTAAAGTTAGGGTAATTAGGCAAGTCATTGTATAATAGTGTTTTTTCTGGAGACAATCCAAAACAAATATTGATTATAGGGGGCTATTAATATTGACCTTAAATGGGTTTAAAACAATTAAAAACTGCTTTCATTCTAGCCGAAATAAAACTAATAAAAGCTGGCTCACACTGTGAGATTTTTTATAATCCTGAAAGGGTCACGAAACACCAAAACACATGTGTTGAGCTGTTGACAGTCATATACGTGTCTCACGCTGCTATAAACACTATTAGGACACATATATTGCACCAACAAGTGAAAATTGGTTGTTTTTGCGTTATTTTGAGCAAATTTGTTCTTCCGGTTTGAAACGTATTTTTGAAGCTGCGTCACAGCCATGAGATACTTGTGTGTATTCCAGTGTGGAGAGTGGATGCCTGTACCGGCGAGTGCATCGTGGCGTCTCTGAGTGTGCAGCATTGATTCATGACAAAGACTTGGCCAAACCAATCAGCGCACTCTATTGTGTATGCGGCGCAACTTCATTAATATGCATGACAGCTTTCTATACTGTTTCACCTGTTACAGTGTTTATAGGACAGAGACATGCCACGTTATGTTGCCAAAACAAGTAAAAGAACGAGAATTTAGAGACATGGTTCATCAGTGTTGCATTTATTAATGTGCCGCAATGAATGTTTTGTTTTTATTTTCCCGCTATAAGAGCGCAGAGGACTCAAGTGTGGATTACAGTGCACGTGACAGAAATGCGTTTGTAAGGAACATTTTTACCTGAAAGCTTTTTCGCATCTGTAAATGAGGAAATCCGGATTCGCCGCTCGTCTCCTTTTAAAAAAGACACGGCTCCAGTTTGTATTGATTGTCCTGTGTCTACAGATTTGTTAAGTGTGTGTGAGATCAGTGCCCTTTGTTTGTTTATTCAGATAGCAAAGATAGTTGGTATCGTCAGCAGTGCTCTTTCAGTTTTTAAAGACAGACCTTAGTCAAAGTGATTCAGTTACTAAGTTTACAGTATGTTAATATCACTGCAATATTATAGTACAATATTATAGACTGAAAGAGCCGCTGTAAATGCTGCTCTCCGAATGTAAACATGTAAACACCACAATCAAACTATTACTGTCGTGTAGAATTTGCCACATTTTGTGACAGGATAGTCTATACACACACAGCTTTCTGACGCTACCTACCGAGTGCATCTAAGTTACAGAGAAATGCAGAGGATTTTTTTCTCCAATTCGCCATGCGGTATCAAACACTCCATTAAAACTCTCCAGCAGTTCCTCTCGTTTGTCACGGGGGACATGCAGGAAATGTTCCTGAATAAAAGTGAAAGTGCCAAACTGCAGTTAAAGCCCACAAGTTAATAATTTGATTACTGATGTCCATGTAAACACAGCCACTGTCTTTCTCCCCTGCGTCTGTGTGTTTTGCCTCCAGTGTTGCCAGATGTAGCTAATTTTTACCCGCACAATCGGATTCAAAACCACCCAATCTGGCCACACTGTTTACCTCGCCTCTGAAAATCAGCATGTGCCCAAATGGAAACTCCCATATTTGCAAATCCTTCCCTCTTTTCCTCCCTCGACACTCCCACCTAAACAGAGCTGGACTCACCCACTTTCCTGACTTTTTCCAAACTAGAGGTGTAAAAACACCCTGCTGAGACAAGGGGCTTTCATGGCCCTTGAACAATTGTAGCATATCAGACTGTACGAACATGACTCCTGTGTCACACTGTATGATCTCAGCCGTCATAAAGTCAGACTGAACGGAAATGAAGATGCACCAAACATGGAAGAAAATGCTCCCGGAGTTTGACGTCATCCACCAGCGACACTTTCACTATACCACGTTCTTAAATGATTCCTCACAGCAATTAGCGGTAATTTTGCAGCACACAGCGTGCCTCAATTATAAAACCAGGAAGAAAAAAACAGTTTTGACATTTCCCCGCGGTCATTTGAACTGTTGCATGAATCGCGTCATCAAATTCAGAGCTCCTATTGGTTCTTGGATTGACGCTCAACGCAGCTGTTGACACACTGCAGGAACGTGTCTGAAATCTTCTGACACTGCCAGAACTTCATCAGAGAGAAAATTTGATCGTAACGGGCACAAAGCGGCTGTCTGTGAACATGTCAAAACTAGGGCAGTGCAAAATTATTGATACATCTAACTATCGCAATAATTTCTTTTACGATAGTGTATCGATAGTCCAACCTCAAGTATCGATTCAAGTTGTGCCAAAAGACCTCCTCCTTCGCTCCTGTAGATGTCGCTAACTCGCCATCAACAAAACGCCAAGTTGTATGGCATCAGAAGTAGGCAAGAGTGAGCATGGCATAAAATATAAAGGTGCCTCCAGCTTTTAGAGCTGACGTGTGGCTGCAATTTGGTTTTAACAATATTAGCGCTGGGTCGATAGACGAGGCGGCATCACCGATCCTCCGCCATGCCCCTGTTGCAAACGCGCTCACCAAGCATTTCTGAACAGCCCTACGTCTGCTGAAAACGCACATCACGTGACCACACACACACGCGCGCACACACAGCCACAGACACACACACACAGACACACACACTGTCATGCACTCGTTTGAACTTTGGAGAAGTGTACGGACTCTATATTTTATACAGTCATTGGTACGGACAGTTTATCTAGGATGTACCGCTGGATTGCATCTCACTATAAGTTAGTTGTTAAACGTGATATTTAATTAATCTGGTCTCTATCTAACGACTCTTCTGTCTTTTGATTCTCTCAGGTAACGTGTCACAGCGTCAGTACACTGCTTCAGTCTTTCGCTTTCAAGCTTGTACTCAGTAATTTTAGTGGAAACCTCAGATACTGTTGGTTGGTTCCTGTTGTTTGCACCTTTTTTACCAAGCAAGTGTGTGGACGCCATAACAGCACAGTTCACTTTGCCTAGTCATGCCAGAGTCCCGAGGAAAAAAGTGATTGACAGGTGGTAATTTGTGTGTAACTTATCTTTTATTTATTTATTTATTTATGATTTGGTTATGAGTAAAACCAAGGCCATGCGGGTCAGGTAGTTAAAACGGTAGGCTACAAATAATTAATTAGTTATGAATTTATGATTTATTCATAATTCACCTCCCCCTATGATGACGATGCCATGGTCCATCGCCATGTTTCACATTAGACATCGTTCGATGCCAAATTGGTCAACATAGCCCAACCCTAAACGCTATACCAGGGAGTACTGAATTAGACAAATAAATGCCATTTGTAAGCTTTGTAATATACATAGTTCTCTGTTCAATCACACTGTGCAGTTCTAGTGAATTGAAATGGATAGAAAATAAATTGGAATTGGAATTTTAATTTGTCTGCCGACTTTATCAAGTTGTCAATATAATGTGACACACATACTAATACAAACTATTGCAATATATGACAATATTTATTGTATTGCGATATATCGTGATATATTGTATCGTGATCCATGTATCGCGATATGTATCGTATTGTGAGGCCCTTGCCAATACACAGCCCTATTCAAAACAACGATCACAAATCACAGAATTTAGCCCAGGATTTCAGAAATCTTTTAGGATTTCCCAAATTTGTCTTAGATGAAAAAAGGCAGGGCTTAAGACTTTCTCCAGAAGTAAAAATTTTATAGAAAATACTGTGAAAAACTCCTTGCTCTAAACATTATTTAGAAAATATTTGAAAAAGAAAAAACTAAAATTCACAGGAGGGCGTATAATTTTGACTTCAACTGTAAATTGTTCATTAATACAGTTTTATTATTATGAAAAGCATGTATATACACTTCAGTTAATCACTAAAATCAACACCAATGCATTATTAAAAATGAAAAGCTGAATCTTTTAAAAATCAAATACGAATAACGAATTGGTAATTAATATCGACTAACATAACAAAGAACACATCTGGTGCTCATTGCTATTTAATGCATTAACTAATATTAATTAAGCAGCATTAATTTTAAGTGTTTTCTAGAAATATTTTAAGTAAAAAACATAAAAAAAAAACAAACTAAGGTTGTGTTATTTTTTGTCAAATAAAAAAGGAAGAGAAAAAAAGCAAAATAACATTAGTTTGTGCTCAAAACAAAAAAGAAATATTTTCTTGCAAAATAAACAATTCAAAGGGAAAGATTTTTTGGCTTTATTTAAGTTACTTTACGTATTTAAATCTTTATCTAATTTATGTGTGTATTATGCATTTATGTATGCTTTATTTTAATGAGTAATTATTGTTAGCCAAATATTCTTAATTAATCATTATTTTTATTAATATGCATTACTGTTATTGTTAAATGTGGGGTATTAAGTTTAACCATGTCATTATGATAACAATATTTATATAATTTATATGTTTAATCATCTTAATCATTAATTATTTAAGCAAATTATCTCATAATAATTTTTGCAATATGAACAATCATTTTTTTATTAATATGTATTATTAAGGCCATTACATTTATCATTTCTTCCTAGTTTTAAGCATAAATTAATTTTTATTTCATGAAAAATGTACATTTATTTACTCAATAACTGTATCTTGACTGTTACAGCAGATCTTATATCACACCGGGTCAATTTCACAAATTTTAATGCACTATGTATAAATTGGGACACATTAATTCTGATCTTTTTTAAGTGTTTAGGCCGGATGTTATTGCTTCTCACCGAGTGCAGGATCTCCAGCAGTTTAAGTGAAGTGTGTAAAAAGCAGGTGAAGATCCTCTGTTCAGACAGAGGAATGCCCAGTTTCTGCATGCGCAACAGATACACCGCCACCTCCTTATAGAGCTCCACCAGTCTCTGGAAGACCACCGGCTCGAACTGGGACCACCAGTTCCCTTCAAAACACACACAAAGACGACAACAACAGCCGATTACAAATGGTGAAAAAACTACACACGAGAAGTGTAGCCCACATTTCACCACAGATGTAAAACCCGAAGATAGCATGATTATAGTATGAAATAAGAGAACATTTGATTTTTACTTGGAGGTTATGTTTGGAATTTAGGACAAAATTGGCATAAAATGTATACAATGCAATGCACAGAAAATGCAATTAAAAATTATAAAATTTAAATGCAAATTATAATAAAAAAAAATGCAAAAAAGTTAAATACAATATTATTTATATTATTTTATTATTTATATTATTATATATAATATAATATAATATATAATTACAATATTATTTATATTGATTTAAATACAATTTAAATCAATAGAGGTAATAAAAATTTTTTTTATCAAAAATGTATTTTTCTGACAATAACAAAGAAACACTAAATAATTTATATAAAACAGAAATGGGAAAGGGAAAGCCAATATAATTATAACAAATGAAGAATGGTTAACTATTTGGGAAACACAGATGATCACAATAAATTCTGATTCATGGAGGGAATTTATTTGGAAAAATGTAATCAGGTTCTTTATAACACCTAAAATAAAATACTTTCAAACTAGAGATCACAAAAATGGTGAATGCTGGAGAAAATGTGGGAATGTATTGGCTGATCATTTCCACATATTTTGGGATTGTAATATTATACACACCTATCGGCAAGATTTAAATAAAGAGCTAAATGCAATAATGGGATTGAATCTGGAATGTAATTTTAAAACTATATGCCTGGGAATTTACTCTGCAGAAATACCAAAACAATTATGCAAATCTTCTTAACATGCTACTAATAACTAGCAAAAAGGCAATTGCAAAGAAATAGCTCAAGGAAGATCCTCCATCTGTGGGCGAATGGTATGATATTGTTAAAGAGGTGTATGACATGGAAGTAGACTTTTTCCTTGAGACATCAAGCCTATAAAATTTCTACATACTGGGGTAAATGGTTGAGAAGAAATGTATTGTTTTAATCTTATTGTGGTGCTTTTACTATATATATATTTATTTATTTATTTATATATTTATTTATTTAGAACCAGTTGATCTTTGATACGTAACCCTTAAAATGTTATATAGCACCATTTTATCAGCAATAAATACGAATGTAAATAAGACTGTATTCGGTGACCTTTGACACTTGTTTTGTATGTCTTTCCATGTTCCTTAAAAAAAGTTTGTTTGTTTTTTTATTGTTGTTGTTTTGTTCTAAACTGTCTTGAAAAAGGAAAAAATAATCAATAGAGGTATGCATTAAAATTTAACAATTAATAAAAATTATATCCTAAAATTTTTAAATAATCCTAAAATATCCTAAAAAATTACAAATTAAATCATATAGTACATGGAAATTGGTGAAATAGGTAAAGATGTTCCTCCTGAGATTGATCAAAAAAATTAAATAAGAAATAAAATTATGTCCTACTCCCATACATTAACATTTATTAAAGGTTACAATTTTTGCAAAACCTGTGTAAAATTTGACAATGCAGAAAAATACAGAAAATGCAAACGCAAATTAAATAAATACTAATTAATGGGGAGGCGGGGCTAAATATAGTATAGCCCCATCTGATTGGTCAAAATTGAAAAAACATCCATGAACTACATATGTATGCAACATACAAAAGCTTGGCACATAAATGTAATTCCTCTCTGCAATATGGATATTGCATATACTATTGTATTAAAAATAATACATTGTGCAGCACTTTAACATACAGTTGAAGGCAGAATTATTAACCCTCCTAATTTTTTATATTTTTTAACTCATTTCTAATAACTGATTTATTTTCTCCTTGTCATGATGACAGTAAATAATATTAGACTAGATATTCTTCAAGACACTAGTATTCAGCTTAAAGTCACATTTAAAGGCTTAACTAGGTTAATTAGGGTAAAGTTAGGGTAATTAGGCAAGTTATTGTATAACAGTGGTTTGTTCTGGAGACAACCCAAAACAAATATTGCTTAAGGGGGCTAATAATATTGACCTTAAAATGGGTTTAAAACAATTAAAAACTGCTTTTATTCTAGCCGAAATAAAACAAATAAGACTTTCTCCAGAAGAAAAAATATTATAGGAAATACCGTGGAAATTTCCTTGCTTTATCAAATATGACTTGAGAAATATTTAATATTTAATAATATATATATATATATATTTCACAGGAGGATGAATAATCTGTACATTGAGGAAGCTGAACGTACCAAGCACTTTGATAGGAGCATCTTTCAGGCTGACGATGGCTTTGGCGAAGGGAATAGTGAGGGTTGTGTAGTTGTTTGGGTTGCAGAGAAGTGGACACTCAGGCAGGGTCAGGTACAGCCTTAGAGCCTCGATGTCAGGAGGAGAACTGCTCAACTTGGGAAGGAGATTCTTCTCCAAACTAGCAGCGATCTGTGATGAATAAACCACGCATTGATTACCACAGCGAGCAGGAGCACTGATATTATTATTTTCATTTCTATTAGCTCATAAACAGTGAGAATAAATGGGAGCTATTATGCAAAAAGCACTTTAACATGGGGTTTAAACACAGTGTGTGAATATATCCAGCTTCTAATAATAAAAATGTATTGACTATTTTTTATCATCAGACTTGATATAAACAGTCTGCAGAAACACTTTGATTGACATTTTCCCTTTTGTACGTGTCATCAGATGAGGAAAGCCCCGCCCACTAGTGACCATCTCTCCCTCATTAGCATAAACAGCAGCCCTGAGTGAGAAGCAGCCGTCTGTCCATTAGCCATTAGAGAGTTTGAGCTGCTGAAGATAATGTCAGCATAGACTAAGAGGATTATAGATGTGGAGTTTTAGATGAAGCACAACACTTTGGTGCACAGATTTAGGCTTGGTCTCAGTTTGATGTCAGATTGTAGTTGAACTGAAAAGACTTGATATGTGCTTTTTATTTTTATAAAAATTATACTACAATAAATGCAATTTAAATAAATAATTTTAAATAAATTAAATAAATTTTATTATATTACAATTGTATTTTTCAAAACATGTTTTAGACTAAGGGTGACGCAGTGGCACAGTGGGTAGCACGTTCGCCTTACAGCAAGAAGGTCGCTGGTGCGAGTCTCGACTGGGTCAGTTGGCGTTTCTGTGAGGAGTTTGCATGTTCTCCCTGTGTTGGTTGGTTCCCCCCACAATCCAAAGACATGTGGTACAGGTGAATTGGATATGCTAAAATTGACCGTAGTGCATGAGTGTGTGTGTGTGTGTGTGTGTGTGTGTGTGTGTGTGTGTGTGTGT
>CAIGQZ010031001.1:0-10588 GCA_903798205.1 Danio tinwini | reverse complement strand
CACTATCATCTCCACTGTTTTGAGCGTGTTCAGCTCCAGGTTGTTGTATCTGCACCATAAAGCCAGCCGCTCCACCTCCTGTCTGTATGCAGACTCGTCACCGTTCCGGATGAGGCCGATAACAGTAGTGTCATCCGCAAACTTCAAGAGCTTAATGGAGGGGTCTTTTGCAGTGCAGTCGTTTGTGTACAGGGAGAAGAGCAGTGGGGAGAGAACACATCCCTGGGGGGCACCAGTGCTGATGGTGCGGCTGTCGGATGTGATTTTGCCCATTCTGACTAGCTGTTGTCTATCTGTCAGAAAGCTGGTGATCCATTGACAGACAGAGCTAGGGACAGACAGCTGGGTCAGTTTGTTCTCGAGCAGTGATGGGACGATGGTGTTAAAGGCAGAACTGAAGTCCACAAACAGTATCCTTGCGTAGTTCCCTGGTTTGTCCAGATGTTCTAGGATATAATGCAGTCCCATGTTGACTGCATCATCCACAGACCGGTTTGCTTTATAAGCAAACTGCAGGGGGTCCAGCAAAGGTCCAGTGATGTCCTTCAGATAAGCGAGCACCAGTCTTTCGAATGACTTCATGGCCACAGATGTTAAGGCAACAGGTCTGTAGTCATTGAGTCCTGTGATCTTTGGTTTCTTTGGTATTGGGATGATGGTGGAGCATTTGAAGCAGGATGGAACTTTGCGCTGTTCCAGTGATCTGTTGAAGATCTGTGTGAAAATGGGAGCCAGTTGGTCCGCACAAGTTTTCAGACAGGCTGGTGAAACACCATCTGGACCTGGTGCTTTTCTTCTCCTCTGTTTACTGAAGATCTGACGCACATTATCTTCACTGATCTGAAGTGCCGGGGTGGAGAAGGAGATGGCTGGAGGTGTTGATGGCTGTTTACTGAGGATCTGATGCCCATTATCCTCACTGATCTGAAGTGCAGGGGGTGAGAGGGAGATGGCTGGAGGTGTTGATGGCTGTGTAGGGAGATGATCCGGGTGGGTGTGAGGTGTCTGGTCAGAGGTGTCAAATCTACAATAGAAGATATTCAGCTCGTTTGCAAGATGGTTGTTGCAGTCGATACTGGAGGATGGCGTTTTATAATTTGTGATGTCTTTCAGGCCTTTCCATACTGATGCAGGGTCGTTGGCAGAAAACTGGTTTTGCAGCTTTTTGGCATAGCTTTTCTTGGCCACACCAATCTCCTTTGTCAGTGTGTTCCTGGCCTGATTGTATAAAATCCTGTCCCCGCTCCTGTAGGCATCCTCTTTTTCATGACGAAGCTGTCTAAGTTTTGGTGTAAACCATGGTTTATCATTGTTAAATGATAAGTAGGTCCTGGTAGGGATGCATAACTCCTCACAGAAACTGATGTATGATGTTACAGTCTCTGTGAGCTCGTCTAGGTTGGTGGCTGCAGCTTCAAAAACACTCCAATCAGTGCATTCAAAACAGGCTTGTAAGACCTGCTCTGTGTCGTTGGTCCATCTCTTAACAGTCCTTAATACTGGCTTAGTAGTTTTAAGTTTTTGCCTGTAAGTTGGTATAAGATGAACCAGGCAGTGGTCGGAGAGTCCTAAAGCTGCTCTGGCGACAGAGCGATATGCATCCTTTATTGTGGTGTAGCAATGATCCAAAATGTTATTGTCTCTGGTGGGGCATGTGATGTGCTGTTTGAATTTAGGCAGCTCGTGTGTGAGTTTTGCCTGATTAAAGTCACCGAGAATGATAAAAGCAGAGTCCGGGTGTCGTTGTTCAGTCTCTGTGATCAGATCAGACAGCTCTTGTAACGCAGTCCTCACGTGTGCTTGTGGTGGAATGTAAACACAGACAAGAATGAACGAGGAGAACTCCCGCGGTGCATAAAACGGCTTACAGTTAATGAAAAGCGCTTCCACATCAGGACAGCACATCTTCTTTAACACAGTTACATCCGTACACCATCTCCTGTTGATGTAAAAGCATGTCCCACCACCGCGTGTTTTGCCCGTTGACTCCGTATCGCGATCTGCTCTGTACAGCTGAAAGTCCGGTAAGTGTAATGCGCTGTCCGGAATGGCTTTGTTCAGCCAGGTTTCTGTGAAACACAGCGCAGCAGAGTTGTTAAAGTTCTTGTTTTCGCGTGAGAGCAGAAGTAGTTCGTCCATTTTGTTAGGAAGCGAGCGGAGATTCGCTAGATGGATGCTAGGCAGCGCTGTTCTGAAGCCGCGCTGTCTCAGCCTGACGAGCGCGCCGGCTCTTTTCCCACGCCGCCGGGTCTTGTATTTCTTCCACAAAGCAGCTGCTCCGCCGATGACAATGTTCCGCAAAACGCCAGAGAAATCAAAATCCAGTTGGTGATTAGTTGGTGTGCACTGCCGAATGTTCAGCAGCTCATCCCTGGTATAACTGATCGTGTTTGATAAACATAAAACAGGACAGACTAACAGAAATAGTGCAAACACTGAAGAGCTCCACACCGAGGCAGCCATCCGCGGCGCCATAATTTAAGGTAACTTAACAAAATCAAGTGGATTTAACATAAAACAATTAAGTTGTCAATAAATAAATGTATAAAATAAATCGCAAGAATTTTGTTGTTTCAGTGCATTTTAAATAAGTAGTTTGACCAAGCAGCAAAAGTCATTTTTTGTGTGTGCATAAGACTGCATTTAAGATACTCATAGACAGTTGAAGTCCGAATTATTATCCCTCCTGAATGCTGCTTTCAAGAGCTCCATATTGGTCTTTTTGTAAGCAGCACCGGTTGCTTTCACTTTAACCATTATTTATAAAGGACATAGGATAATAACTTCCCATTTATGTGCACTATTGCACGTAAAATTTTTAAAGTAGTTTTCAAGACTTGATTTTTTAAGCAAAAACCACTTGAATGAATAATGTGAAAATTACTAAATTTTTTGAGTGATAGATGATGATTTTAATGTTATTAGTAGAATATGCTTTTATAAATTAAGCAAATCCACTACCATTTACTCATATTTATTAATGAAAATTACTCATTCATAAAATGTAAAATATATAATTTATAATGAAATGCATACACAATGCAATTTTGCCAAATATCATTTTAATACATGTTCCACTGATAACAAAATGGTACATACACTTTGTTAAACAAAACCATTTAAAATTTACAGCAATGTTAAGCTCTGAAAAATTTTCTTTATCCATGTCATGGAAAAATTGTTCTGTAAACTTTCTTTTGTAAGAATAGTCACATTTTAGACAAAATATGACAGAATTTGTGTATTGCATAACATATAAAACCAGTATAAAAGCTGTATCTCAAAATATTAGCAGCACAATCAATCAGTCAATGCAGTGAAATTTCCTCAAAAGGTTGCAGCAGTAAAATTGTGTCAGAAACTTAATATAAGTTTGTCTTTTGGTGATTTTAATTTGGGGAATACTTGTAAAAATCCAGTTCAGCAATTCTAGAAAGCCATCCATGACTCACTCATGCTCCAAGACAATGCAGAAGTCCTCATGGTTGGTCATCCCCCTGGCAGACAGCAATTCTCTGTGCATTCCCACCGTGTAAAATAAACATGAAGTTTATTATTATGAAATTATGCAATTGTAAATGTCAAATGTTTAAGGTTTACTAAAACACATTAGGAAACATGTTAAGGAAATAAAGAATTTTCTTTGTATCTCTATGAACAGTAATTCTCCAAAATGTTTTAATAGACCTAGTGTTGGAGCTATAATTTAGTTTTTTGTAAAAATGCAAAAATATAAAATGCCGTTTTCTTAAAACTATAAATATCTGAAACAGTTTAAGACACTTACATTGCACTCCTGGATTAGCTCTTTTTCTTTTTCATACAAGTAGAACAGCAACAGAGGACGACATCTCTCGTCTCATCCCTCATTTAATGTGAGGTAGGATGCTACACAAGTGTAGAAAATAGTAATATTGCCTAATAATAATAATAATAATAATAATAATAATAAACAAATAACATTATAAAAATACCTGCTGTTTGGCACCCATTCTCTTTAGCAAAAATCTGCCTCTTTTGTGGGAAAATACTGTGAACATTTTCTTCATTAATCTGAAAAATTAAGCAAACAAATATTAGTATTTATATACAGTATTATATATAAACACAGTTAATTAATATAGGCTTTTTATTACTAACTTTATTATTTAATTACATTAATGCTGTAAAAGGAACCTTATGAAATGAAAAACACTATTGAATAGCTATAGCTTAGCTTAGACTTACCACTTAACAAGATCACTATTGTTCGTCCACCCCGCTTAAATGTGGCCTGATAACTGCTGTTAAATATTACAATGCACATAATTTGTTAAATTTCAATATATAATTAACAATGAACATTGAAGCAAATCAATTTGAAATAGGAAAAGATGGTTAAAAATACCCGTGTATCCCTATATACATATATGGCAAAAACTAAGCTCCTGAACAAGCTTGAACAGCATGTGTCTTTCCTGAAAGAGCTTATTAAAGACAATAAAAATTAGAAACTGTTAATGCTTACCTCTTAACATGCTCACTGTTGATCTGCTCCTTCAAAATGTCGTCTGATTACTGCTGTTGTTGAGATTCAAATGCAAACATCTCAATCAAATCTGCATAATTCAGTAAATTTTCCTAAAATAAAAGGAAAGCCATCTTTTCTCAATTTTATTAGCTTAATTGGTTTCTCAAATTAAGCTTAATAATTGCACTGGATTGCTTAAAAAGATGAGTGAAATTTATCTCTTGATTTTATTAGCAAAATCTTCTCAATATTTTATAATAAATCCGGAATATTTTTTAAAGAAAATATGCACATTATTTTTAATAACCACATTAAATGTTTTTATAAAAATTACAAGCCTCAAGATTCATTTTTTACAGTTAACTGGTGTTAATTTTTTGTATGTTTTGTTAAATAAAATGTATAGTATACAGTGTTATTTTGCTTGTTTTGACACATTAGTAAAATTTGTTGATTTTATTTATTTATTTTTATTGTGGTTAGAGATAAATTTGGTAAATACTTTGAGCTCTGAAAAGTCATGTGAAATAAAAACTAATTGTAATACAACATTATGAAACCATGACCTATGTGCTCATGCTTGCTGAGCAAGCTCAAACACAACATACACAAAAAGTGACATGAATGAGGAGGCATGTGGACATTCCACAAAATCTAAATCAAGAATTTTAGCATGTCAAAGTCGTATTTATGCATATAAAATATATTTTCACAACAACAAAATTGTGTGAGTGGCTAGTAATGTTGGAAAACTACTAACTACTGTAGATGATCGAAAAAAATTAAATGCTTAAGAGGGCTAATAATATTTACCTTAAAATGGTTTAAAAAATTTAAAACAGCTTTCATTCTAGCTGAAATAAAACAAATAAGACTTTCTCCAGTAGAAAAAATAGTATAGGAAATACAAACAAAATGCTTAATCTGTTAAACATAATTTATAAAATATGCAAAAACAATTCACAGGAGGGGATTTTACAGTATATCTGTATATCATATACTTATTTACTGTTTGAGTTACAGCACTTCTCGTCAGCTTTTCTAGTTGTTTCTAAACACCACTCTGTTTACATTATTTGCAGTGCATCAGCTCTAGTCGTCTCTGTTAGTCCTGTAAAACATCACATGCTGCTAGAAGACTGAATCGGAAAGAACAAAAAGGTGAGGATCAATGAAATCTCATTCCGGTGAAACTGCCCAAATCCACAATATTTGAGGTCCAGCTTCCTCATCCATTCCAGAGAGAAAACATGAAGGAGAAAATGTGATTTAGCACAGATCCGCGAGCCTGCCAAGCACAGCTGGGTTACTGACAGTGCCTGCACTCGCAACAGCTGTTGACACACACATCCCATCCTTTAATCTGTGACTTCTCTCTGTGTTTTTTGCCATTAGATCAGATTTACACAGCTCTACCAGCATCGCCTGCTGGAAAATATATATTTTTGTCAAGCGTACTGTATATTAGAGGCCATTAACACTGTGGGTGAGGGGAATATATAAATTATGGTGCTAAAGCTGCATTTATTTGGTCAAAAATACAGCGAAAAAGTTTCAATTGTAAAATGTGTTTTTTTTTATATATATACACAGGGCTTGACATTAACTTTTTTGATCACCAGCCACTGTGGCTAGTCGTTTTCCAACGTTACTAGCCACTCACCACTTTTACTAGCAGCAGTTTTGTTGTTGGGAAAAGATATTTTATATGCATAAATTTGACTTTGGCATGCTAAAATTACTTCGTTTAGGTTTTTTTTTTCCACTTGCCTCCTCGTTCATTTAACTCTTTTTTGTTTATGAGCTTACTCAATGAGCATGAGCAAATGGGTTATGCTTTCATAAAAAAAAGTGTTGCATTGTAATTAGTTCTTTCACAGGACTTTTCAGGGCTCAACACAATAAGTATTTACCTTTTTTTCTCTGGCCACAACAAAATTATTATTTACTTACCACAAATTTTAAATAATGTGTAAAAACAAGCAAAATACTGCTGTGTACATACACGTTTTATTCAACAAAACAGTTGGCATTTAAAAATATATATTCTCACGCATCTAAAACTATGCGCAGTGGTCTGTTCTGGCTCAAGATCCCAGAACACCAGTTAACTATATGCATACAACAGCATATTAAAGCAATATTATTGTAAAGGATTATTATTAAACTATATTAACAAAAATAACAGCAAGCAAAAGAAAGCATGTAAAAAAAAATATTCCGTACGCGATAATGAAAGGATGATGCTGCGCACACGATTAATGTTAGGCCAATTAATAATCTGTTTAAAGAATGGTTAAAGCAAAAGCGACAAAAACTGCTGCTGTTTACTCAGAATCTTGAGCCCTTGAAGGACTGTGGGTGCACGAGCATCACACTAGTTTTGTTTCCAGGCACAATTGCTTCCTGTGAGGAAACGGCACAGGAGCTTTTAAACACTCGCGCGCATCAAATCATCTGTGTGCGCGTGACACTACAGTAAAAAGCCCTTGTCAGTAAGTGAGAAAAGCCTGTCTCACCGTGCGCCTGATCCTCTCATTCGTTATTCACCTGCTTTCTCACGCTCACGTGTTTTTGTCAGTCGTGCTGCTTCTTGATTCTAAGATCACATTTGTACGCATGTAGACAAACGGTCATAAACTAACAGTCTAATCTGTAGTGACGACGAGCCAGCACTGGCGATTTAAAAATGAGTTTCAGCCAGCCTAAGTGGCTAGTGGGAGTGGCTGTCTAACCCGCCACAACTGAAATCTACCCGCATTTGGTGGTTTGATGGGTGTTAATGTAAAGCCCTGTATATATATATATATTTCAGAGAGGCGTCCATCAATGGAAAATGGTTGATGTTGTCTATCCACAAGATGGCACCAGGACCGTATAATAAGCCCTCGCTTAGGAGATTAAAACTGCGTGTTTTTTAACTACAGCTGATCAAATCAATATTAAACTGGTAAGTGATATTCTAAGTCGATCTCTCTCTTTTGTGTAGATTGCAACTTTGCAGTTTATTTATAAGGACAGTGCCTATTGTAATACAGTTACTTTCCTATCCCGGTTCCCAACAGTGTTATTCAGAACACCTCACCCCCGAACACCCCCTCCTAATCGCAAACACAACAGCAGTTTGGTAGTGATTACGCTGCTTTTTTCGGGGTTAATTATTGTGATATCCTGATGCAACAGAGAAATACTGTAGACTGTAACTGTAAAGAGATATCTCTGTAGACGGAGGGAATTTCATGTCAGGTTCAGCCTTATAATCTTAAAATGTCAGCAAAATCACCTGTTTTGTCATCGCTTTAGACATTAGGCTTGAGAATCATACAAACACTAGCTCTACTGTAAAGTGACATTGGTGAATTAGTAATGGCTCCTGCTGTTTTGACGTCAGCTGCAGATGTAAATGAATGGCGAAAGACAGTAGTTCCTAATACAAAAGGGTTTTTCTCCGTGTTTGACTTTCTTTTTTTATATACATGATTGTGCCGTCGAACTGTTGTAAAAATGCAATATCACACTCGTAGCAGTGCAATATGGCTGTATATAAGCACTGGTGGGACGCTAAGGCACCCTTATTTCTAATGAGTCTCTTGTTTTTGTTTCATTACTGCAGACTAGTTCGGTAAAAAATTAAAAAAGAAGAAATGCCTACGCATTTAGCGTTTTTCATTATCGCAAACACAACAGTAATCTGGTAGTGTTTGCGCTGCTTTGGCAAATTCTCTCTATTGCAATACTGAAATACTGGGAAATCTCTGTAGACTGATGGAATTTCAGGCCGTTCAGCCTTATAATCCTTAAATGTGAGCAAAATCACTCGTTTTGTCATCACTTTAAACATTGCACTAGAGAATCATTCAAATACTACCTCTAAAGTGACGTTGGTGAATTAGCATAGGTGTCTGCTGTTCTGACGTCAGCTGCACATGTGAAGGAATGGGGGGAGAAAGTAGTTCCTTGTACAAAAAGATTTTTTGACTCTCCGTTTGATTTTCTTTTTTATACACATGATTAGGCCATCGAACTGTTGTATAAATGCAATATCCCACTCTTAGCAATGCGATATGGCAGTATATCGTCACTGATGGGGCACTAAGGCACTCGGCCTGCAGCCGATTTTAAGCATTATGAGCATCACCACTCCAGTCTTTAGTGTTATGTGATCATTCAATAATTATTCTGGTTTAGGTATAAGTAAAGTTGAAAATAGTTTTCCAATTTTTTTCATGTTTCTTTGGTGAATAGAAAGTTCTATTTTATAGAACTTTTTATATTTTATATTTTATAGAACTGCACGCTGCAGCGCATGCCAGAGAGTGTGTGTATGGTCACGCGATGTGCGTCTTCACCGTTTTAGTGTAGACAGAGAGCTGTTCAGAAACGCTGGGTGAAACGCTAGTGTGGACGCGGATCATTTTCATTTTAAAACGCCGTTTTAAAACTAAAACGTATTAGTGTAAACAGGGCCTTAGTGAGACCAGCAGAGGGTGCTCAACCTGCAGTCTGTGTGGGTCCTAACGCCCCAGTATATTAATGGGGACTCAGTACTGCTCAGTGAGCGTCGTCTTTCAGATGAGATGTTAAACCTTTGTGGTTGTTAAAAATCCTTCGTTGTTAAAAAATATCCTTCGAAAAAGAGTAGGTAAAAGTAAGGGTTAACCCCCAGCATTCTGGCCAGATTTGCCCACTGGCCTCTGTCCATCATGGCCTCCAAACCATCCCCATATCATAATTGGCTTCATCACTCTGTCTCCTCTCCACCAATCAGCTGGTGTGTTGTGTGCAGTCTGGCACAATCTTGCTGCCATCGCATCATCCAGGTGGATACTGCACACTGGTGGTGGATGAAGAAACTCCCCCTCCCAAAAAAATGTGTAAAGCTTTAAGTGTTCAGAAAAGCACTATATAAAAGGAATTAATAATAATATTAATAATAATAATAATAATAATAATAATAAACCGTGGTCTGTTTTTTTTACAGACTGTGAAATTATATTTTTTAATACTAGTAAAACATTATTATGGTGGTGTAATAATTCCTGCACAGCTAAATCATGCATTGTTTATATTTTAAAATATATTACTCACGACTATTAAACAGAAAAGGCTAAACGGAAAGCATGTCAGGACTAATTTTCCAGTTTTATTCCCAGATCCACGTCTGCCTGTTTTCTTGTTTGCTTTTTGCAGTGACCTTGGAAAATCCAGCAATCGTTTAGTCACACTTTAATTCACAGCGCTGTGTTCTTTAGTGTTTGTGTTGTGCTGTGTTTGCCCTCCAGAGGCCCCCAAAAAATGATGAGAGCCCAAGCCGTGCCGTTCTCCTCATCAGAATAACAATGGTGCCTTTGTCTTGCCCCTTTACTTGCCGTTTGTCAGAGATTGCGTCTGAAAACTTGGAGCTACACAGAAACGGTTTAAGTGATTTAAAGTGGCCTTCCTTTAGGAACCAAAGGACGCTAGGCATCAATAATGCAAGAAACTCTGGAATGTGATAAAAGAGAGTTATGATACTGTCACATTGGCATAGAGCTTAAAAAAACTAGATGAAATGGCCAGCAATTTGCAACAGGAATAATATCACAACTTACTTTGTGACAGATCACAACATTTCATTATCATTTGAAGCAGAGTTTTGTTTTTTGTTTCTAGGCCACACGTCAAACTCAAGGCCAAATCTGGCCCACTTTATCATTTTATGTGGCCCATGAGAGCATATGGATCACACCAAATGCAAATTTAAGTATTTATTTACAGATTACATACAAAGTCAATGGAAACTGAGCAGCACGAATGACACAGAATTTGCTTCAAACGCATCTTTCACGCAAGTTCAAGATATGAAATGGAAATTGGTGTGAGGTGAAAAGCTTCCCGCAAGTAATCTAGAGTGAATAAAAAGGTGATTTGCGTTTAATGTGAGCACAGGATTATAATAAAAGTTCAGAAATTATGCAGTTCTTTATATCATATGTCCACTACACTGTTAAAAAAAATTAATCTAATTGACAGTAAAAACGGCAGCTGTGGTTGCCAGAACTTCACCAATAAAAATATGGTAGAAACTGTAAAAAAAAA
>CAIGQZ010031000.1:0-19296 GCA_903798205.1 Danio tinwini | reverse complement strand
AAAAAAAAAAGGTAAATCCTTATTGTGTTGAGGCCTGAAAATTCCTGTGAAAGAAAACTAATTGGAATGCGACACTTTTTTATGAAAGCACAACCCATTTGCTCATGGTCATTGAGTAAGCTCATAAACACAAAACAGTCAAATGAATGAGGCGGCAAGTGGAAAAAACACAATTTTAATGAAGTAATTTTAGCTTGCCGAAGTAAAATTTATGCATATAAAATATATTTTCCCAACAACAACATTTTGGCTAGTGAAAATGGAGAGAGGCTTGTAATGGTGGACAACTACTAGCCACAGTGGCAGGTGATCAAAAAAGTTAATGTCAAGCCTTGTGTATATATATATATATAAGAAAAGAAAACAGAAAAGAAAAGAAAACAAATAATAAATCTGGTTTTGAACACCATAAACTTTCCATTTTAACTTAATATATAAGTAATATATAAGTTAAAATGGAAAGTTTATGGTGTTCAAAACAAGATTTATTATGTGTTTTCTTTTCCCCTGCCATAGATGAGATTGAGAGACAATGCTTTTCAGGCCATTGATGAGTTTTTACAGCATTCTGTGTTTTAGGTGTATTAGGGGAATCCCTAGTGCATGTCCTGAATGAGTTCGTGGCACTTCGTGGTCTCCCGGGTATTAAATACAAAGACGGTCAAAGTAGATCAGATCGCACGTAACAATGACAAGCTATATAGTTAAACAGCCAGGCGTTGATGGACTCTGATCACTCATGTTTCCATCTCATCGGGATGAAGAAGTCAATAATAGAGGTCCCCGATAACCCGTCTCGCTTTCTTTTTCTTTCAGCATTGTCCCTTCTTTATCAGGGCTCACCACAGCGGAATGATCCGCCCCTGTCGATCTGGATGCAGTAATACTGTAGATGTGTCTTACAGACTCTCACACACTTTTTATTTGCCAAAAATTTTGTATTTTTGATGAAACCTATCAGACTTTTAACTTTTTTTTAAAATTGCTGTCATTGACTGGAAGCTTTTTTTAGGCTAAAGGGGGTCACACACAGGATGCGACATTCTGCACCGTGCCATGCATTTTAGAATTCTAAACATAGATTTCTATCTGTGTATGCACACCAGCGCCGCAAGTCAGCGGCTGTCCACAGCGCCCAGCTTTAACTCAGGATAGTGTTCGTATTTCTGCAGTACCAAATAGCGCCATCTGAATAATTTCATTTGAACTAACATGCGAATGTGCACGTCTTGTGTGCAATACTTCTGTCATGTGCGTGCCGTGTCATTACACTAATCTGGATAAATTTGAAAATTAAGTTTTCATCTAAAAATGTCCACAGTATCGGTTTCAATTCTTTCCGTTATTCACACTAAAACGACTGGAAACACTTTCATTTATATACTGCGCATGTGCACAGACATAAGACGCTTTTGCCTGCGTCATATTTATCTGGTGTTTATTTACTTTCCATCTCTTTGACACGCTGCTGCAAAATGTTGCAACTTTTGTCTGCTTCTTTCGCTAAACAATAGCTGTTCTTTGAAGAGAGGCAATATGGAGCATGTAAAAACTTGCATTAAGTAAAGTTTCACAAACTAATTTCGAGAGGAGCATGTGATATGATTGATCGTGGCTGGTCTCGCTGTTATCATTAGTAAGCCAATAGGATCATTTCAAACTCACAATAAATAGCCCGACTAGCATTACTCCCTTATCTTCATTTTTTTAAAGAATCCCCCCTTTCCACCCTTTTCTCCTTTACCAGGGGGAGCCCTCGAGAACTACCTTATCTCGTACCCCCTTGCATGCTCATTGACCAGGCGGGAGCCCTGGGCTCAATTATCTCCGAGCTCAGGGTTCTCTCCTGGGACAGCATGCCAAACCTGCTATTAATATCAAGCAATTTCTAAGTGTGAACTCTTGAATCTTTAATGAGCCCCTATTATGTTTTTTTTTTGAAAATGACCTTCCATGCAGTATGTAACACAGCTCTAAGTGAAGTGAAATATCCAGCTATGGCTTAAATCTGAAAGTGCACCGTGTTTAAAACTATTGATTCATCTAGTTGACTCGAAATGAATCGTCGTGGTAACAAATCTTTAGCTGTGACATTGATACGGAACTCAAGCCCTGCCCATTTGTTGCGCACGCAGACCTGGAATAATTTAAACCCCCGGCCTCGCCCACAAACACTGTAGAAAGAAAAAGAGGAAGAAGACAAACCATGCAGATCCCGGTTGAATCATTTTGCGAAGACGCTGTGCTCTGAAATGTGAGGGAAAGTTAGTGTTATTTTTCCTATCCAAAGATGAGGCTGTGAAGACTTTGCCGTTAGTTAATTTTTGCAAAAATACCTCAGCATTATAGCCCCAGTCTTATGATGCATTCCAGTTATTTTTCTGATGAGTGCTTCAGCAATCCACATGCTTACAACGGGGGATTCGTCAGCCATTAGTTAAAGGAAGGATCAGAAAAGACTATTGATGTATGGGACTTTGTCAGAGTTTGACAGAAACTTTACAGTACACAGTTTATGGATCAGTTCCTTCCTCCATTTCACAAGTGTAAGTAAATTAAATGCGATTAAAATGTTTGCCTCCTCGTTTTCTCTAGCTTGCAAATTATGTATTTAATTGTGTTTTGTTACTTTTAATCGCTCCGCAAATCCTAACAATGATGTCTCCGTGTGGACGAAAGGATTTTTAAATGAAAACGTAGTAGTGTGGACTGTGAAGATGACCTAAAAAAAGCTTTGGTTAAGAAAGACATTTCTACCCATGTGTCTAGTCAGCTTGAATCTGAAGGTTTTTTTCTACCCTATTGTGAGTCTAACAGCTTCTCAAATAAGAAAATGTAGGACAGAACTTTATGTTATTCATTGGGTATTGATTGGATGGTTGCCGTTTTTTGCTATGACTGTGATGTCATGACAGGTTTGTTCCGCCCTCTTGTAAGTAAACATGTAATCAGAGAAGAAAACATCAATGTGAGGAGGACAAGTTATTTTGATTAAAGATCACAACCCCACACGCACTAATGTGCACTGATAAAGAATTTATCACAGTACTCTAAAAAATATGAATGATCAATTTTAATTTCACGGTGCCATATTCATCTTCCTTCTTTATAGAAATGACTGATATTTAATCTGACTTTAAATATGGAAAGATAAAAGTAGTCGATAAGAACTTAAATTGCCTCACACTGTGCACAAATCTGATTTGGTTTTCAAATCTGATCTCTAGGAGTGACTGTCATTGAGCTAGTGATGAAACCTGATCCATTTGTTCAGACAGTGTAGTCAGTAACCAGTGCATGAACATGGATTGCTGTAGTAATGATGTAAGAATCAGCATGGTGCCAGACTTTCTCAAACAACAACTCAAAGTATCTGTCAGTGTGGGAAGAGGAGATGGAAAACTGCCTCTTCTCCTGTCTATCATAACATCTCGCTGCTGTTCTCAACTGCGATGTGCGTGAAAGAGCAGATGCATTTTGTGCATATACCAGAAGAGTGAGCAAAAATGATGTATACAGTTGTAAACACAGAAAGAACTGTTGTTGTTTTTTTCTGAGTGAATATACCAGAAAATACCCTTTTTGCTGCCTGTCTCGAAGAGACTAGTTCTAGGTTCATTTGACTGGGAACTTAAGATGACATCGAGCCAATCAGAGGATGTTCCTGTTGGTTAACAAGCTCTTTTGTGACCTTCCTTGTTCTAGTCTATGACCCAGTCGGGATTTTTTTGTCCCAGAAACGCTTGTCCTGTCAAACCGTCCAGCATCAGAGAGAGGTCTGATTAGTCTCTAAGAGAAGTGATCAATTAAACAAGTGCCTCTGACATTTCTCACCGATTCCCTTGTGATGTATTCAGCGATGCCTTAATTTGGCAGCCGGTCAATGTGAATCTTGGAGAAATAATGAAAAGGAGCACTAAACAGTCACTGTTGACATTCAGCATCTTGCTGTTGTGCTTTAACATTGATTGTATAACAAAGTCATAAGTATAATAGCATATGTTCAGGGTGGGCCATTTATATGGATACACCTTAATAAAATGGGAATGGTTTCCTGAATACAGTTTCCTGAAAAGTGGATTGGTCGTCGTGGGCTAGTTGAATGGCCCCCAAAGTCTCCCAATCTGACCCCTTTAGACTTTTATCTTTGAGGTTATCTGAAGGCAATTGTCTATGTTATTTATTAAGGTGTATCGATATAAATGGCCCACCCTATATAATACTTAAATAATCATTTGCTATTCTGACAGAATGATTTAAATCGAACAAAAGTCACAGTAAAGACTCATAAGAAATAATATTGCAAAAAATATAGACTACAAATTCTTTATTATTCACATGTATTCAGATCTATTATTTGCCAGTATTTGGCGATAGCCAGATTTCCATCTTAATGTAAAGGGAATCTTTTTAAAGTTTGCAAATAATAAAAGAAAAATCCCAATTGTAAGTTAGCTACACTCATTTTGATCAAGTTGTTAGAGTGGCTAACTGTAGTATTGGTAACCTAGTAAACAAGGCACAAATGATTAGTCGTGGGTTTAATGTTCACCAAGTTTATTCTTTAAAGTGCCCATGAACCAGAAGCTGCGATTTTGTTTAGTTTTTTTTCGTATTGTTCCTAGAGAAATTAAATAATAAATGACAAAACAGTGGACGTGGCTTGTTTTTTCAACAAGCTGATTATATGTAGTAAAGTAGGCATTTTATTCAAAAAGATCAGCGTTTGGGGAAAGTATTTACAACCTCTGTTTGTTATCTAAACTAACAGTTGGAGCGGCATGGTTAAATATGTTAGCCACGTCCAGTTGCTAAGATGTATGTAATCTGACAAATGAACTGAAAAAAAACAGGAAGTGCATTTTCAGATTTCAATTAAAGATTAGAAAGGCAAACTATTTTTATTTCTTAAGGACATGCACAGATGAGTTGTTCACCACAAGACTAGCAATGTGAGCTAACAAAATCATATGGTTAGTTTTGATTTCTTGGGGACTTGTGATGTGTTTCCATTATTTGCAATAGTATTTTTTTTTTTTTTTGCAAAAGTACCTCAAGTGAAAAACTTTTTATTTATTAATAAATGGGATTTTTTTATTCAAATTATTTGTTTCTTATGCGATACTTTAAAATGCACATTATCAAAGGGTAATGTAAACCCAGTTAATGTCTCTGCCTTATGCACATGTACACATGCAGTCTTGTAGTGTGCCAAAAGTACTAGTTTTTGAGCAGTAATATTCATAAACATATAGTTTTAACTAAATTTTTTTTAAGTTTACGTGGAAATGATAACCAAAGATTTGCACTTAGTTTTTTTGTTTTTTATTTTATGGTTCAGTTTCAGGATCTCAATGTAAATTGTACACCATTTCAGTGGTCAAAAACCAGGTTTGGGTCACTTTGCATACAACTGATACTTTTATTATTATTATTTTTATTTTTTTTACTTTTATAGAGAATTAAAATTGTTTGTAGCTCAACATATAAGGTCATAAAAAATAAGGATGTCAAAAGAAAGATTGGTAAAGACATTAACAATAATGATTTCTTGAGCTTAAATTCTGAATAGTGAAGTGACCATGTAACATGATCAAAACAATTAAGATGCTAATGCCAAGTCGTTTGTGAGATATAAATAATATAAATAGACCACTTCACTTCAGATGAAGTCTTCGGCATGTAGAGCACTTAGTGAGCAGCAGATAAAGAAATGTTGAGGCTGAACACTTCATTCTCCTGAAGTACCTTAAAGATGGTATTGTGAGATATGACTCTTTGATTTACGTGATTGCGGTTATTTCCTCTGTTTGCTGTCATCAGCACAGTGATTACAGTTAAATGTGCTGTTACTTCCCCTGATGTACATCCTAAAGAATTCCGTAACCAAAATTGCACAAGGCCTTCTGTAATACATTATGCAAAATTATAATGCTTATCTAATTATCTTAAACTCTATTCACAAGGGCCTTCATTACCGGATTCCTCATAATGCTCGGTGGCAGAGCAGTAAAATGCATTAATGGTGGATTTGTTCAGAGCTATTATCTCTGTTAAATCCAAGTTTCTTGATTTTCCAGAGCACTGATACAGCTAATAAAAGCAATATGCAGATAAGCTGTTCAGCTGTTTACAACTAATAAGCATTTGTCAGTAATTTACTGAGTTTTTAATTAAAATGTCAAGACAAAAGTCAACTCAAAAAGAGATTCCAGGCTCAAATTTTTTGATTCCGTTTATGTTTTCTTTCCAAGACAAGAAGAAAACAAGACATAGATGGCGATGACAACCAAGACTCTAAATCTCACATATAATAGTAATACACTAAGTAAGTAGAGGGTCAAATCAATATTTTTTTTGTTCAAAATTAGATGCAGGTAAAAAAAAATAATGTATGGAAGATCTGTTAAAACATTTGATTTTAGTCATCTTTGTTGCATTGTCTATTGTCTCTGTTGTGTTTGGTGATGCTTCAAAAATTGAAAAAAATACTTGTTAGGGTTGTCACAATATCATTAATTCAACTTACGATGCTATACCAGCTGAAGTATCATGATACCAAGTAGCATTGCGATACTGTAATTCATAACTCAAATTCTAAAGAAAATGGTCAGAAATACTATGTTTTTACATATTATAATCGGTCTACTTGAATTTAATTCATAATTCCCTTATTATTGAAAAAAATATTATTTACACGTCACTTCACCTAAAATTTATTCTTTTTTTTGTTTATTTTCTAGATAACTGACCAACAAAAATACATAAAAAATAAAGATACAAATTATACCAAATGCAATTTGTTACAAAAAGCAATTTTCCAACAAAATTAGGCTATATGAAGTGGTCAAAAATGGTTTTAATGTTTCCTGTTACTATTTTGGTTTTTTTTATCTGTTGTTTTTTGTCTTCTCAGGTAAGAATACAAAGTATTTCAAATGTTCACTTTGTGAGTTCTTGTTAAGAGATTGTCGCGGTTGTTGTAGCTCCTAAATCATATTGAGAGGAACAGAAATTATACGATTCGGATGTGCATTTGAAATGTCAGAAAACTTGCAACCTTGAAGGTGCAGTATGTACGTTTGACACCCAGTGGTTGAACTAGATATTGCACTCTAGGATCGAAACAAAAGCAAACGCGGGTTGCCACTTTGAGTACAGGAGCGAGTGATTTAAACTGTGTTCTAAATAAAAGCAACGACACGCGATAGAGGGAATATTTTCTATATTAAAAAGAGTTTTGGTTCTAACCAACACCTCGAATTGATATATTAGAAATGGCTTCTATTTCTCACAGCTGAACAACAGAAACCTATGACAGTGATCACCTCAGGTAAACCTCATGTGCTTTATTCAGAGCTAAATGCTAACAATGTGAGTTTGAATGCTATTTTACTTGACATTTATTGCCATTTACTGAAAGCAGCAGCAGAAAGTTCACCTCAGATCTTGAAAATACAATAAACCATTTGAAATTGAACTTTAGAACTAAACACACATGAGTGATTCAGCATCTACATTTAAAGATGTTAATGATGTTACATTACATTTAATGATGTAATTTGCATGTTTATTCTAAATTTTACAATTTCGTGAGTGAGTGCATATTCTGTGCTTCTGAAAGGCTGTATTTCAGTTTCTGTCGTGTTTCGTCTGGTGCAAACAGCCAAATTGCTTATCAGTGTGTATCTCGTCGCAAAGCGTGTTGTTATGACATAAGGTTACAATGTAACCTGCTCATCTAATGTTAACGTTCGTAATATTTATATCATTTGCTAATTAATAACCTCATGTGGAACTGAATTTGTCTTATTTCGACATCTGATACCGTCCATTTCGGTCACGGACGCATGCTTTCAGTCTTTCTGAATGAATGAATGAAATACGCAGTTTTCCAACAAGGCAATCTGGGGTGCTGAATTAAAATTGGCTAAACTGGCATTGTGCAGGTGAAATTTACCAAAACAAAGACAGCGTTCCGGCATGAAAAAAACATTTTCAAAGCAGAATATCTGACTTGTTTTTCAGTTAAAGAAGTACGTTCACTTGGGATGTTTCTTAAATATCTGCACACATATTATGGTATTTTTATGCTTTAGAAGAGTCAAAAACGTACATGCAGCACCTTTAAAGGGCTTCACAGACTATTCAAATAAAATGATCTAATGTTGCACAAACGTGTGAGCATTTTAGTGACTTTTCCACATGCAACATTATCTATTGTAGATAGACCGTTACTACTGTTTACAAAACTACTGTGGCACCATTGTACCGGTAAATCGTGCAACTCTACTTGTATGCATGCCTATAACTCAAAAAGTATAAAAAAAAAAAATCTTTTAATTTGGCATACACTGTACAGATATCACTGTGGCTCCATGAGCAGACTTGTAGATATGCTTTTCAGCTGTTTAAAAATACAGTAATTTACTGAAAAGGTGTATTTATCCTTAAACTTGCTTAAACTTGCTTTTGCACGATGCACGACAACACCATGGCTGAGGTATTTCTTTAATACAGGTAATGTTATGTTTTAAAACCATTTTAGTCATGCAAAGCTGATGTAGATTTTGTTGTTATACGAATGGGTTATATGCACATGCTAGATATAATACAGTTTTTCGTTCAGAATTGTAGTATTATAAAATACTATAATGTTTTCTAACTGATAAATGGCATGATCTAGTGGGATGTCTACTGTCATCTTTAAGATGGACGGCAAAGATATTTCAAAGATATTATGCTAAATGTTTAGCATTTTGGCAGATCACCTGTGCAGTATGTAGTATATAAGTATGCAGTATGTAAGTTTGACACCCAGTGGTTGAACTAGGTATTGGACTCCTGGATCAAAACCTAAATAAAAGCAGCGGCACGCCATGGAAGGAATATTTTCCATATTAAAAGGAGTTTTTGTTTGCTTATCACTGCGTATCTCGTCATGAAGCATGTTGTTAGGACACACGGTTACAATGTAACCTGCTCACCTATTGTTTCTGTTCGCAATATTTGTATTATTTGCTAATTAATAACCTCATATGGAACTAAATCTGTCTCATTTAGGAGTCTGCTACTGTCCACAGGAGGTTGCATTTCAGTCACGGACGCATGCTTTGAGAGCCTTTCTGAATGAATGAATGAATGAATGAATGAATAGATGGATGAATGGAATGCCTGGTTTTCCACCAAGGCAAGCTGGGTGCTGAAATATAATTGGCTAAACTGGCATTGGGCAGGTTAAAATGACCAAAACAAAGACAGCGTTCAGACACGGAGAACACATTTTCAAACACAGAATATCTGACTTCAGCATTGTTTTTCAGATAAACAAGAATGTTCACTTACCATGTTTCTTAAATAGCTGCAAACATATTATGGTATCTTTATGCTTTAGAAGAGTCAAGAACTTACATGCAGCACATTTAACTTGCACAGATTAATTGTTCATCTAAAGAATAACAATGTGCAGTAGCAAAATAAACAATATGTTTATATTTCATACAGACTTTAAAGGGTTAGTTCACCCAAACATATATTTTTTGTTATTAATTACTCTCATGTCATTCCAATTTCCTGAGGCCTTTGTTTATCTTCTGAACACAAATAAACATATTTTAGATCAAATAGAAGAGCTCTCTTGTCCTCCATATAAAACAGTGGTCTCCAGAAAAGGAACTAAAACCATTTTCTCTGACTTGAGTGGTTCAACTGTAATATAATTATGTGCCAGAAATCTGTAGATATGACTCTGTTCACCTATATCTCTCCCATGCTAGGTCATGGTGCATGTTTACTATGGACAGTACATTGTATTGCCATAAGAGCCAGCATTGAGACACTTAAGTCCATAGTAAACACTCACATTCATATGAAACACAAGATATTGGTGCACAAATGTGTTTTTAAAGCACCATATGATTAAAGTTGAACTATTGAAGTCACATGGAATGTTCTGACAATGTTTCTTTTCTGGATTTAAAAATGCCTCTGGATCGTTGTTGTATATGGAGGATGAGAGAGCTCTTGGACTTCATATAAAATATCTTAATTTGGGTTCTGAAGATGAACAAAGGTCTCGGGGGGGTTAGATTGACAAAAGGGTGACTAATTAATAGCAGAATTGTCTTTTTTTTTTGCTAAACTAACCCTTTAATTGTAATGTCAATAGTTAATTGTTCTCCCCTCCAGTCATTTTACTGAGGGCACTGGTTAAAGACGACACACGGGACTTCAAAGTAAATATGAGCAGTAATTATTGATGTCATCAATAATTACTAAGGACCTTGGTGATTTAAATCCCATTCGAGAGTGGGATTTAAGACATAGCGGAGTCTGCCATTCTTAGCTTAATGACGTTTCTGCAGCTCCGAGTTGAAGCTGCATTATTTTCCAGTAGTGTTAATTATACCTTAATGCGAGTGCATGACTGTGTGCTTTATGAAATGCGGATGAATTCAAACGTAGCTTTTCTCTTATAGCAGTGGTTGCTGGATTGGCTCCAGGGATTGCATGATGCATGCTTTCTTATTCACTTTCTCTGTGTTTTTCCCTTTTTTAGACTCCTACACACCAGTCACCCGTTCCCTTGCAGTGTGTGCGGAGAGGCTTTTATACGACGCAAAGAGCTGGACCTGCACTCTCTCATCCACCAAGGTCAGCCTGCAGGAAACAATCACACATCCAGTCTTTTGTCCTGGAGATCTCTCATTCACACCAAATTTCTTACATTCATGCATTAGGATTAGGCCTGTTAATTGATTCAAAATGTAATCAAATTAATTCAACAATATGCCAATTAATTAAATGAAACGCATATCAATAGACTGAGAAAAGCTCCTAAATAAAGATGTTTCCATGATGGTGTTCTATTGTGGCAGACAAAAGCACTGAATAAGTCTTATCTATTGTGGCTATATAAAATGAATAATTACATTTTTGTATTATGTTCTATTGCTCTCTCTTTCTTTTTCTTTTAAATATTTTCCATATTAAATTGTAAATATCGTATTGTACATTAGTAGGGATGCTCCGATCAGTATTTTTGCAGCCGATACCAAGTGCCGATTCCTTGTAATGGTGATCAGCCGATGCTGAGTATCGAATTTGATGCTTTAAGCTTTATAATGCCTAAAGCACAATTTCCCTTTAAGTATAATACTTAAGTTGAGATCTCTCCTTACCTAAGAGAATAAATGAAGGATATTGCATATAATCCCATAAACACGTCTCATATAACCATTTGGTGTGGACTTGTAATGGTCAATGCAGCTTTACAGATAATGATAGATAAACCATGTAAAAAAATGTTAAGAAACGACTAACAGTGCAGTTTAGAAACATTGCAAATGCTGGAAGAAGAATTCAACATGTCTCAATGAAGAAAAAGTTTGGAGCGTAGACTAGGACTGCTCAATTATGGGAAAAATCATAATCACGATAATTTTGGTCACAATTATAATCGCAATTATTCAAAATTATTCAATATCCTTCATTTATTAGCCCTCCTGTGAAACTTGTATTTTTTTTATAAATATTTACCAAATGATGTTTAACACAGCAAGGACATTTTCACAGTATTTCCTATAATATTTTTTTCTTCTGGAGAAAGGCTTATTTCTTTTATTTTGGCTAGAATAAAAGCAGGTTTAAATATTTTATAACCTATTTTAAGGTCAATATTATTAGCGCCCTTAAGCAATATATATTTTTGATTGCCTTTGAATCGCACTTTAATCTGAATGCTTGTATTTTGAAAAATATCTAGTAAAATATTATGTGCGGTCATCACAGCAAATATAAAAGAAATCAGTTATTAGAAACGAGTTATTAAAACTTATGTTTAGAAATGGGTTGAAAAAAAACTTCTTTTTATTAAACAAAAAATGGGGGGAAAAGGGTTGCTCATAATTCAGGAGGGCTAATAATTCTGACTTCAACTGTATATATAAAGTTATTTTCTTCCTTGTAAATAAGGAAAGGGAAATAAAGACAATAGAATAAAAATATGAAACAAACTGTGCTTTAAGCATCTTCACTTTAAGAAAAAAACTTTAGCTGCAAAAGTCCTTCAGTCAAGAGCAGAGAGTGATTTTGTCCATTTGTTGTTTGTTTAGGAATATTGCGCGTTGTCACTTCAAGAGCAGTACGGTTCTGTTGAATGGTTTCACTTTCACATGTCTTTTGACACCCTGTTTTGACACCTATTTGACCATTAAAGCGCTCGCATTAAGATGGCTTTAGATGTGTGTGCTCTGCTCGTTTCTGAGGCTGAGCGCATGCACACAAACAACAGCATGCACTTTTTCGCGCTTTTAAAAACATCAATGATTCGAATATACATCAATAAAAAATGCACATCCTGTGCTCCAGTTGCCCAAAGTTACATTACAGTACAGGCTTTTAGTCATTTTCATGTGAAACTGAGCTTTGCAGAGCAACAAATGTGTATAACTGGAAAGGGGCGGTATATGATGCAATAATCATTTTATCTCGATTAATGTTTTTTCATATGTTACGTTTTTTTATACGAAAGTTTCATACGTTCGTTAGAAGCCAAAATCGAAATCTAAACAGAATTTTTTATTAATTGCACAGCCCTAGCGTAGACTTTATTTGATGCATATGAAGTTAAAATGCACACCTTAATACATTACATCTTTACTAAAAAGAAATAGCACTATACACTAATGTTTATTGCAATTACTAGGCCTTTATTAGAAAAAGTTATATTATTAAAGAAGTAAAAAAAATATTTATTTTATTTATTTCCAGCCGGGTTATAGTGAACTTGCAATATTATCTTTGCTCATCTCCAACCCCTGGTAGCAGCTCTATGATCGCAGCTCCGGACATTCACAGCAGCTTGATGAGAGAGTGGGGATTTTCTTTACTGCACTATTCATTTAACCTTACAAATACAGGGAGTGCAGAATTATTAGGCAAGTTGTATTTTTGAGGATTAAATTTATTATTGAACAACAACCATGTTCTCAATGAACCCAAAAAACTCATTAATATCAAAGCTGAATATTTTTGAAAGTAGTTTTTAGTTTGTTTTTAGTTTTAGCTATTTTAGAAGGATATCTGTGTGTGCAGGTCACTATTACTGTGCATAATTATTAGGCAACTTAACAAAAAACAAATATATACCCTTTTCAATTATTTATTTTCACCAGTGAAACCAATATAACATCTCAACATTCACAAATATATTCAATTCAATTCAATTCATCTTTATTTGTATAGCGCTTATACAATGTAGATTGTGTCAAAGCAGCTTCAGATGGAAGTTTATAGTGAATTGAAAAGTGTCAGTTCAGTTTTCAGTGTTTAAGTTCAGTTCAGTTTAGCTCAGTTCAGTGTGGTTTAATAATCACTACTGAGAGTCCAAACACTGAGGAGCAATTCCATCGATGCGCAGCTCTACAGATCCCGAACCATGCAAGCCAGTGGCGACAGCGGCGAGGAAAAAACTTCACCAATTGGCGAAAGTGAAGAATTTAAAAAACCTCGAGAGAAACCAGGCTCAGTTGGGCACGACCATTTCTCCTATGGCCAAACGTCTTGTGCAGAGCTGCAGTCTAGGCGCAGTAGCTGGACCTCCGCGAAGACACGTCTGTCCTTGGAGCATCAGAGGAATCAGTCTTATGCTCTCCATCATGACCACCACAGCAGCAGCTCAGGATACGGCCTGGTCCTGGAGCCTTGGGATTGTCTCGTCGCTGGTCTTGGATCGCATCAGTGGCACTGCATAGTCTGAGGGCCTCGAGATGAGTACCCCCAGGTGGAAATACAGAATAAGGAGAATAATTAGCGTAGCTGCTGTTCATAGTGTATATAAACAAGAAGCAAAATCGTGTGTGGGGCACATCATGCGTCATACCGCTATGTAATGCACTAAGTGTATGCTTTGCTAAAAAGATAGGTCTTTAATCTAGTTTTGAAGAGTGAGAGTGTGTCTGAGCCTCGGACATTATCAGGAAGGCTATTCCAGAGTTTAGGGGCCATAAATGAGAAGGCTCGACCTCCTTTACTCGATTTAGCTATTCTAGGTACTACAAGAAGCCCTGAGTTTTGAGATCTTAAAGAGCGGGTTGGATTGTAGCGAGACAAGAGGTTGGTTAGATAAACAGGAGCTAGATTATTTAAGGCTTTATAGGTAAGAAGCAATATTTTAAATTCAATACGAAACTTAACAGGCAGCCAGTGTAAGGAGGATAAAATTGGGGTGATATGATCATATTTTCTAGACCTGGTAAGAACTCTGGCAGCTGCATTTTGTACTAGCTGAAGTTTGTTAATAGAGGATGCTGGGCAACCAGCAAACAGAGCATTACAGTAATCCAGCCTAGAAGTCATGAAAGCATGAACTAGCTTTTCTGCATTTGAGATGGATAGCATATTTCGCAATTTAGCAATATTTCTTAGATGAAAGAAGGCAGTTTTTGTGACATGGGATATATGATTTTTAAAGGTTAAATTGCTGTCTAATATGACACCCAGATCTTTTATAGTAGAGCTAACGCTAACTTTGTATCCCTCTAATTGCAGGTCGAGTTGTGAGAACTGCTGTGTGCAGGATTTAGGCCCAATAAGTAATAATTCTGTTTTGTCTGAGTTTAAGAGAAGAAAATTGTTGGTCATCCAGTCTTTAACATCTTTAATACACTCAGTTAGCTTAGACAGTTTAGACATCTCATCCGGTTTAGTTGAAATATATAATTGAGTATCATCTGCATAGCAGTGAAAACTGATCCCATGTTTTCTAATAATGTCCCCCAGGGGAAGCATGTATATTGTAAACAGCAAAGGGCCTAAAACTGATCCTTGAGGGACCCCGTACTTTACCAGTCTTACTTGTGAAAGTTGTCCATTAATATTCACAAACTGGTAACGATCAGCTAAGTATGACCTAAACCATTGAAGAGCCTGTTCTTGGACACCTGTAGAATATAAGCGGTCTATGAGAATATTGTGATCAATGGTGTCAAAAGCGGCGCTAAGATCTAGTAGAACTAATAGTGAGATGCACCCTTGGTCGGCAGCTAAGAGTAAATCGTTGGTTATTTTCACTAATGCGGTTTCTGTGCTGTGATGAGGCCTGAAACCTGACTGAAACACTTCAAAAATATTGTTCATCTGCAGAAAGGAGCATAATTGGGTAGAAATAACTTTTTCTAGTATTTTAGACATAAACGGAAGATTTGAAATAGGCCTATAATTAGCTAGGTTGCTGGGGTCCAGTTGTGGTTTCTTAATAATAGGTTTAATAACAGCTAGCTTGTAAGGATTTGGAACATGGCCTAAAGCTAAAGAAGAGTTGATAACGTTAAGGAGAGGTTCTCCTATAACAGGTAGCAAATCTTTCAGTAATTTTGTTGGAATTGGATCTAACATACATGTAGCTGGTTTGGAACTATTTATAACTTTATCTAGCTCTTCCTGTTCTATGATTTTAAAGCATTGTAGGTTATTTTGATTCAGTGGAATGTTTACTGGATCTGGAGTATAAGGTGGTGCAGAAAGTTTAACATCTTCTATTTTCTGTCTAAAGTCTTCTATCTTATCACTGAAAAAATTCATGAAGTCATCACTACTAATATGCGGTGGGACATTTTGTTCCAAGGATGACTGATTATTTGTTAATTTAGCAATGGTGCTAAATAAAAATCTAGGATTGTTATGATTATTTTCAATCAGTTTGCGGAGGTGCTCAGCCCTGGCAGATTTAAGAGCCCTCCTATAGCTGGACATACTGTCTTTGTACGCAATTCTAAAAACCTCTAAGTTTGTTTTTTTCCATTTACGTTCCAGGGCACGGGTTGCTGTTTTGAAAGCGCGAGTATGACTATTGTACCATGGTGTAGTTTTGTTCTCTCTAGCCTTTTTTAATTTAATGGGTGCCACCGTATTTAGTGTGCTAGTAAAGATGGCATCCATACTGCTGGTTACTACATCAAGGTCATTTACGTTTGCGGGTGTATTTCGAATTAAAGAAAGATCAGGTAAGTTACTTATGAATTCATCCTTAGTGGATGGAACGATAGTCCTACCAGGGCGGTATATTGGTGCAGATCTGATAATTTCAGGTGAACGCAGCTTATATAGCAAGAGGTAGTGGTCTGTAATATCATCACTTTGTGGTATAATGTCTACATCAAAGACCTCAATTCCGTAAGACAATATTAGATCTAATGTATGCTTTAAGCGATGGGTTGGACCAACCGCATTTTGTTTTATCCCAAGTGAATGTAGTAGATCCATAAAGGCGAGCCCTAGTGTATCATTGGAGTCATCTACATGGATGTTAAAGTCTCCTACAATTAGTATTTTATCAGTTTTAACTAGTAGGTCAGAAATAAAATCAGAAAACTCTTTTAGAAAATTGACATAGGGTCCTGGGGGTCTATATATGGTGATTATAGCAAGAGATATTGTAGGTTTTTGCATAATATCTGGTAGCATAACATTAAGAGCTAATACTTCAAAAGAGTTAAACATAAGTCCCTTTCTCTGACTAACATTAAGAATATCACTAAAGATTGATGCAACTCCACCACCACGACCAGTTTGACGAGCCTCATGCTTATATGAGAATCCTGGAGGAGTAGCTTCATTTACGCTAATATAGTCATTTTGTTTCAGCCAGGTTTCAGTGAGACAGAGTGCATTAAGATTGTTATCTGTTATTATTTCATTTATGATAAGTGTTTTAGGTGCTAGTGACCTGATGTTTAGGAGACCAAGCCTTACGAAGTTTGTATTATCACTTTTTATTGGATTTTCAGCTTTTATTTTTAATAGATTTTTTCTAGAGCACACAGTACGTTTAATTGTTGATCTAATAACACGAGGAACAGACACAGTCTCTATTGGGTACGCTAGACATGTATTACTATAATTTAAGTTGGACGAACAGGAGTCTATATGGGTAAAATGTGAATTTTGTGAATTTTTACTTACTAGTCAGACAGAACGAAGCATCTTAGAGATGTTGTCCGTCAGCAGTTCAGCTCCAGCTCGACTAGGATGCAGCCCGTCAGCGCGGAAGAGCCTAGGACGCTCCCAGAAAAGATTCCAGTTATTAGCAAAGAGCAGTTTCTGTTCATTACACCATGTTAATAGCCATTCATTCAGAGCAAAAAGTCTACTGAACCGATGATCTGCGTGGCGGGCGAGGTGCGTCGAACCATCTCGATCAGGCTCCTGAAGTCCCTATTCAGGATCTCCGACTGGCGAAGCCCGGTGTCGTTCGTCCCCACATGGAGGACAACGGCACCAAGGCTCTCGCCAGTGCTCAGGATACTCGGAATCTGTGTAGAAATATTCTTAACGCGAGCACCAGGAAAGCAAAATGTGCGTACTTTATTACCTGAAGTGGAGGCAGGACGGACGTGGCGGACGATGGAGTCACCGATGATAGCCACATCGTGACCCGTCTCGCGGAGAGAGGCGAAGCGGTTCTCCGTGGAGATCTCGAACACGGGAGGAGGAGACTCTCTGCCCCGGAGCTTCCTGAGCACCCTACGCGGCTGCACCCAGGGGCCGTTTTAGCCGGGTGTCGGCGTGAACGACCCCTGGGCACACCGCGTCCTAGGTGCGCTGGGCCTGGACAGAGAAACACGTGGGGTTGAAGTGGACGGAGTGTTGCGGCTGTATTGTGCACTTACCTCAGATGAGCGGACTGGCACACGGGACACAGCGAGCGAGGCCCGCTGCGTTGTGAGTTCAGCCCGTCTCACCTGCAGAAGGCGGATGCGTTCATCCAGCCGTCCCAGCTCCATGTCCAGCGCCTCCATCGATGTCTCTCCTGCACACAAGGACAGAGACACAAGCGACATCGTACAGGGTAACGAGCAAAGCCAGTAAGTGAGAAAATTAGGGAATGAAAGCAGTCGGTAGCTTTAGCTGACTAGCGATGCTAGCAGGCCAAAGCTACAAACAACAGGCGGATGCTCGAGGGACAGAACGTTTTTAAAGTAGATTTATTTGTATAAAGTGCTAAATGTTGTAAAAAATGTATTTAGGGATTGATCCCCTAAGTAGTATTTAGTGAAAGTGGAGGTATTTGATAATAAAAATGCAAATTGCGAATCTATGCAACAGAGAGCTCCAAACACAGTCCGTTTAGCGTAGCAGCAGCGTAGCAGTGACGTCACTCGAGCATGCGTTTTTGAATGTCAGAAATATACATTTCTGACATTCAAAAACAAAACAAAAACAAATCAGTGACCAATATAGCCACCTTTCTTTGCAAGGACACTCAAAAGCCTGCCATCAATGGATTCTGTCAGTGTTTTGATCTGTTCACCATCAACATTGCGTGCAGCAGCAACCAGCCTCCCAGACACTGTTCAGAGAGGTGTTCTGTTTTCCCTCCTTGTAAATCTCACATTTGATGATGGACCACAGGTTCTCTATGGGGTTCAGATCAGGTGAACAAGGAGGCCATGTCATTAGTTTTTCTTCTTTTAGACCCTTTATTGCCAGCCACGCTGTGGAGTACTTGGACGCGTGTGATGGAGCATTGTCCTGCATGAAAACCATGTTTTTCTTGAAGACTTCCTGTACCACTGGTTGAAGAAGGTGTCTTCCAGAAACTGGCAGTAGGACTGGGAGTTGAGCTTGACTCCATCCTCAACCCGAAAAGGCCCCACAAGCTCATCTTTGATGATACCAGCCCAAACCAGTACTCCACCTCCACCTTGATGGCGTCTGAGTCAGACTGGAGCTCTCTGCCCTTTACCAATCCAGCCACGGGCCCATCCATCTGGCCCATCAAGACTCACTCTCATTTCATCAGTCCATAAAACCTTACACAAATCAGTCTTGAGATATTTCTTGGCCCAGTCTTGACGTTTCAGCTTGTGTGTCTTGTTCAGTGGTGGTCGTTTTTCAGCCTTTCTTAACTTGGCCATGTCTCTGAGTATTGCACACCTTGTGCTTTTGGGCACTCCAGTAATGTTGCAGCTCTGAAATATGGCAAAACTGGTGGCAAGTGGCATCTTGGCAGCTGCATGCTTGGCTTTTCTCAGTTCATAGGCAGTTATTTTGCACCTTGGTTTTTCCACATGCTTCTTGCGACCCTGTTGACTATTTTAAATGAAACGCTTGATTGTTCGATGATCACGCTTCAGAAGCTTGGCAATTTTAAGAGTGCTGCATCCCTTTTTGACTTTTCGGAGCCTGTCAAGTCCTTCTTTTGACCCATTTTGCCAAAAGAAAGGAAGTTGCCTAATAATTATGCACACCTGATATAGGGTGTTGATGTCATTAGACCACACCCCTTCTCATTAC
>CAIGQZ010030992.1:0-24314 GCA_903798205.1 Danio tinwini | reverse complement strand
AACTTAGAGACCTGGATATAGACACGTCTCTCTGTAACTGGGTTATGGACTTTCTGACTAACAGACCTCAGAATGTTAGATCAGACCACATTTGCTCCACCACCGTCACACTCAACACTGGTGTACCACAGGGCTGTGTGCTGAGCCCCTTCCTCTACTCCCTTTTCACCATTGACTGTAGGCCTGTGAACAGATCCAACGCCATCATCAAATTTGCAGATGACACCACAGTGATTGGTCTAATCAGCAACAATGATGAGACTGCCTACAGGGAGGAGATACAGCATCTGGCCACGTGGTGCACCAACAATAATCTGCTCAACACCGACAAGACCAAGAAGCTCATTGTGGACTTCAGGAAGGGACGAACAGGCTCACATGATCCCATCTACATCAATGGGATGGCCGTCGAACCTGTATCATCCTTCAAGTTCCTGGGGACCCACATCTCCAAGGACCTTTCCTGGACCACCAACACCTCCAGCCTGGTCAAGAAGGCTCACCAGCGCCTATTTTTCTTAAGGCAACTTAAGAAGAACCAGCTGTCATCAGCCGTCTTGGTGAACTTCTACCACTGCACAATAGAAAGCATCCTGACGAACTGTGTCACAGTCTGGTATGGAAGCTGCTCTGTTGCGGAGCGTAAGGCACTGCAGCGGGTGGTGAAAACTGCCCAACGCATCACAGGGACCACACTGCCAGCCATAGAGGACATCCAGAGGAAACACTGTCTGCGCCGAGCACGCAGTATTCTTAAAGATTCCTCTCACCCTGCTCACAAACTGTTTTCTCTCCTGCCTTCTGGCAGGCGCTTCAGGCTCCCCCGGACAAAAACCAGCAGACTAAAGAACAGCTTCTTCCCCAGAGCTGTCTCCCTTTTGAACTCTGCTCCCCACTGACTTTTTGCCCCCCTAATACACCCCCCACTCTCCTCATAACTCAGACTCCTCATAATCACTGCAGTACCTAACATTTGCACATTTAAAAATTGCACATATTCATTGCACTGACTCATTTATTTGAACTGTACATACCTACTGCACATGTACATTTGTAAATTATGTACACACCCACTGTACATATACATTTGTAATTATGTTTATCTATCTGCACACTTCTGATTATTAATAGCAACCTGTACATTTATCCATCTATTGTATATCTCTGTTCATAGCTAACACAACCTGTATATAATGTTGATAGTACATCCATTTGTAAATATCACCATAGTTTTTCTATAACTGCACTTTATAACTAATACCTGTATCCTGCACTTGCTGCTATTGCACTCCTGGTTAGACCTAAACTGCATTTCGTTTCCCTGTACTTGTACATGTGTGATGACAATAAAGTTGAATCTAATCTATATCTTTTCCAACTGATCCGACTTACGTTTTTAAAAAAAAATGACCCAGAAAATTTGGAAAAGTCCCATTCACTTAACATTGGACCAAACTTTGTGACCTCATAACTTTGCGCCAGACTGTCAGACAGACTTAAGGTTGAGCTCACTTAACTCAGACTACCAATCTGCCAATCACTGTTGACCTTTCAACCTGCTAGCCACACCCTAGCAACCACTTACAACACCCTAGCAACTGTTACATAGAAATCCATTGTAAAAAAACTGGCATTGACTTTACATTGGACATAAAAACATACCAATTCATGCTAACAATATTCTAATCATAATAGAAACATGCTAATTCATACTATAAACATACTAGCAACATGCTAATTCATCCTATAAACATACTATTAGAAACATGCTAATTCATACTAGAACCATACTAATTTATATTAGCTGCCTAGCAACTACTCAGAACACATTGGTAACTGCCTAGCAACACCCTAGCCACTGCCTAGCAACAGATTAGCAATCACCCAGCAACGCCTTAGCAAGCGCTAAGCAACCACTCAGAACACCCTCGCAACCACCTAGCAATACCTTACCAATGACCTAGAACACCTTAGCAACCACCTAGCAACCACTCAGAACACCCTAGCAACCACCTAGCAACACCTTAGCAACTGCCTAGAACCCCTTAGCAACCGCCTAGCAATGCCTTAGCAACAGCTAGAAATGCCTTAGCAAGCACTTAGCAACACCTAAGAAACCACCTAGCACCGCCTTAGCAACCACCTAACAACACCTTAGCAACCATCTAGCAACACATTAGCAACTACCTAGCAACCAATCAGAACACCCTAGCAATGCCTTAGAAACCACCTAGCAACACCTTAGCAATGCCTTATCAACCACCTAGCAAAACCTTAGCAACCCCCTAGCAATGTCTTGGCAACCATCTATCAAAGCCTTAGCAATCACCTACCAACCACTAAGAACAGCCTAGCAACCACCTAGCATCACCTTAGCAACAACAAAGAACAGCTTAGCAACCGGCTAGCAACCAAGAACACCCTAGCAAGCACCTAGCAACACCTTAGCAACCACTCTAAATACCCTAGCAACCACCTAGCAACACCTTAACAACTACCTGGAACGCCCTAGCAACTGCCTAGCAACCACTCAGAACACCTTAGCAACCACCTAGCAACGCCTTAATAACCAGTCAAAACACCCTAGCAATGCCTTAGCAACCATCTAGCAAAGACCCAGAACAACCTAGCAACCGCCTAGCAACACCCAAGCAACCACTCAGAACACCTTAGCAGCCATTCAGAACATCCTAGCAACTACTTAGCAACACATTAACCACCACTCAGAACACGCTATCAACTGCCTAACTAGAAACATGCTAACCTATAAACCCCAAACTTGTTAAAAGCTACTTTAATTATTTAAACTTAAAGACTACTTCAAACTTTCAGACGAGGCTTTCTTAAGACAGCATAAAGTCTGTCTATGAACTTTACTTTTCTAGTTTTATTTTGAAGTAGTGAGTTTTTTTGTGTTGTTGTATGTATATGTCTCTTTTTGTTGTGGTTCTCTTCCCTCTGCCTCTATCCGCTGTGTCTCCGACAGGTTTCATTATGAGCGCACAAGTGTGGTGAATCAGGTGTCGACACGTGGAAGCTCTCTCCTGGCTTGTTTTGTTTATTCGTGGAAAAACTTGTGCTGCATTTGCTCTGTGATATTGTCAACATTTAATGCTGAGGATTGACTATTATTGGGATCAATGTACAGAGATGCATATGATGAGAAGGGTGCCTTTGTGTTTTACAAAGGGTGCTTTCACACCTGTGGATCGATTCTCTTGTTCCAAAACAGGGATTAAAATGGTTACAAATGTTGCTCTTTGTTCTTGGTGCGGTTCACATTCACACGGCAAAGTTTCTCAACAGACCAAAAGAGCTAAAACAAGTCATGTGCGATTAAACTCTTGTCACATTGGTCAGAGTTTCACGGTTTATTTCGCAGAGTCCCCCTCAGCAGTCATGCGTCCTTATTTTAATTTATGACGATGAGCAATAAGACATTATAAGCGAAAAGCTGCGCTTTCATTTTGAATGGTGTCACCCACAGACATCATCATAAGATATAAATCAGAAGTTTTCTCATATAGCAGTTGACTTATGCATTATAGGCTTTACATGATAGACAGAAATATCAGATAAACCCTTGTTAATAGTTCAGCATGCTTTACTTTCGTATTTGACATGAAACACACATTTACCGGTAGAAATGACATCCTGCCCTACTCATAAGTCCCTGGTTGGGATCGTATTGCTTTCTCACTACAATTGATCTGCTCCAGAGTTCGTTTTAATCGAGCCGAGACCACCTCATTCAGGCATTCTTGGACCGATTGTTTTGGCGCAGATGCGTGCGCGATTGCTGGATTCATATATGCCAAATGAACTGCGCTAACTGGGGAAACACGCCAGGTTCCGAAACAAAAGTCTAGGTGTGAAGGCACCCTAAGTTTTCTCATGTTTGTGGTTGGTAGAGACGTGAGTGAATGTTGTTTAATTAGTTTTATTTTATGTGCAGGTAAAAGGGTTTAAAACTTAGTTAGTTGTTGAGTTTTTTGTTTGTTATTTTGGCTTTACCTTAAAAAATTGTATGTCTCCTTTAAAGTTAAATGCCAAATTAATTTGACTTTACGTTATTTCTTTTGTCAATCATCTTTGTTGCTGTTTTTCCTTTTGAATGGGAGATGAGACTCCGGGCTCCTTATTAATTTAGGTGTCCTATTTATTTACATTTTATTTACTGTAATGGGTCTGGCTTGCTTTGTGGATCCGTGCAAAGGTAGAAAACGTAATGCATACAGTATTATGATAATATTGACCTAAGCTAAAATAAATAAAAAAAAAATTAAAAAAGATTACTTTAAGAGGAATTATAACCCCAAAAATATTGCTTCATTGTATATACAAGTTCAGAGTAAACAAATGTTTTTACCAAATTAAATTGAAATAGGATTATAAACTACAAAAGTTAACACTTACTGTAGTAAACTACCAGAATTCAATAACTACTAGAATCATTCTGACCATTCTTATAAAAGACATTGTATTGTAATGTCATATTTACATTCAAAGCTTCTACTGAGATATTAAAATTAAGCTTTGAATGTCTGTTGTCATATTCGATTAAGTCATCACCCTAAAAATACAATCTTTTCAGTAATACAGCCTTTAAATGTATGGTTAGGCTACGTTAAACCACATGTAAGTGTCCGTGTCTCACTTTTATTTTCAGTTTCTCAAGCAGGAGAGAAGACTTCTTCATGGCACTGAATTTGCTGTTTTGAAAGACATATCTGAAGTTATGTTTTTGTCAACAGAATGTTGTCTTTTTGATAGCAGGAAGTTGCTAGGCATCAGAGGCACGCATATTTAAATTTACAGGAAAAAAGTATCAGACACTGAAACGCATGGAGTCATTTTAACCACTACGGTACTTCTAGGTAGTAATAATTAGAACTCTGTTAGAAGGAAATATACATATATTTAGTAAAAGTCAATTAAAAATTGTCAAAATGACTGCCTCTGTAGTTCTAGTGTTAATGGATTTAAATGAAAAGTGTGGGGAAAATGACAGATTTATTACAGTTAGTATGTTAATATTACTTTTAAAAATACAACATAATTTTATTAGTTATTAACTCCATGACTTGCCCCAGGTGAAGGACTTTAAGTATCTTGGGGTTTTGCTCATGGTAGGATGAGGGTAGGATGGAATGTGAAATTGACAGACGGCTCGGTGCAGCAGCAATTCGATCAATGTACAGGTCTGTTTTGGGGAAGAATGAGCTGAGCCCAAAGGTAAAGCTCTCCATTTACTGCTTAATCTATGTTCCTACTCTCACCTTCCGTCTTTCAGATGAGATGTTAAACCAAGGCCCTGACTCCCTGTTGTCATTAAAAATCCCATAGCGTAAAGAGCAGGGGTATAACCCTGGTGTCCCGGTCAAATTCCCTCTGTCGGCCCTTACCAACCATAGCCTCCTAATCCTAATCTCTCCACCTATAGCTAGTGTGTGGTGAACGCACTGGTGCTGTTGTCCTGTGGCTGCCATGTCCAAGTGGATGCTGCTGCACACTGGTGGGGGTACAATTTAGCGAGAGTAATGCGTAAAAAAAACAACAAAGCAGAAGCCGGAAAAAAAAGAAGCACATTATTTTTTCAGCAAACGTGAACAAACTGCCATGTTTAACTATTATTATCAGCTTTTGGACTATTATGAACTCTAAATGATGGAATTACTTTCTAACAAGAGGCTACACGTGCTGCTGAAGAATAAAGACACAATTAATCATGAGAGGTTTGCACTGACTGTGGGCTATATTTAGTGTTGTTTTGAACCCAAATAAGGACTTAATGTATGCTGCGTGTAGTTTTTCTGTAAGTGGTAACATATCGGAGACTGTAAGGGTCTGTATGTGTTTATATTTGTTGCATTTATTTATTTATTTTATATAATTGCAGACGTTACAGTAGGCTATTTCGCACTGTCATTGATCTGCAGTTATAATCAACTCATGTTCATAGTAAAGTTAGTAATAAACATTTATACAGAAGTATTTATGTGTGTAAAGCATTTGTTTTGTGAGAAGTGCTTTTCATATGATATGTGAGCGACCCGTACAGCTTTACTGTAGACATTTTCTCGAGCAAAAATGACGTTGACTGCAACTTTCTGTCGTACACCACTCCCACCAAAAGGGGTTACCACCTAGGGAGGTGTTCTGGGCTGATTGCATTGGAAGGAGGCTCCAGGGAAGACCCAGGCCACACTATAGGGACTATAGCTATGGCTACACTAATCCAGATACAATAAAAATTGGTGCTTTCATCTAAAAACGCTATCGTTTTCAATTCTTTCCGGAAAAAATGATAATCCGTACTAAAACAAGTGAAAACAGTTTTGTACTGAGCATGCACACAGATGTAAGACAATTTTACCTGCGTCCTATCCAGGGTTGGGCAAAAATACATTGAAATGAATTTTAAAATAAAATACCAAATACCTGTAGTTTAAGTGCATCAAAATAAACTACTAAATACAGCAGCCACAAAATGTATCAAAATAAAATATAGTATTTTTGTATTTTAAAATTACTACAAAATACTTTTAAAAAGGAGCCTGACTTTTTTTATGCAAACCTTCGAACAATAGGCCTACTTGATCAGGCTCTTAACCTTAACTGACTCAATGTAAAATCATGATTTCTGAAAACTTTAAAAAAAAATGTTATCTGTTTGTGCAAATAAACCCCTGCTCCTGCTGTATCCTGTCAAGAATTTTTCATTAATTGTTTCATATGTCGTGTCACTTTGACATCTTTCCTTTTCATTATATATACAGTGCACCTGCTTTTTAACTACTGGAATTGGAAAAAGCCAATAAAAAATTGTAGGAATCGCCACTGTATGACTTATTTATCATGTTGTTTGTTTTAACGACAAACATTTGGCATCAGCAATCCAAAACTACTATTATTTGTACAGTATACTCTCTCCAAATATTTTTTTCAGTTATTCTTTAAATGGAAAAGTCAGTAATGTGTAAAGCACCAATCAGAGGGTGCATTGTATGATGTTATCAAGTAGACTTCTTACGTTATTTTACAGTATTATAAAAACACAAGACACTCAAGTATTTTGATACAAATATAAAGTCATTTCCATCAACTCTATCAAATATAAATTACAAAATACTCTTTTGTATTTAAAATTTGTATTTGAAATGCATGTATGATCAATACTGCCCATCCCTGGTCCTATCCACCTGCCTTTAATTTACTTTATTGGAAATGTCGACAACGAACGGCAGTGTCCAGGTCTTATTTTCCAAAATATCTTCTTTTGTGTCATTAACGTCATACAGGTTTGGAAGAACTTGAGGGTGAGTAAATGCTGAAAAACTTTCATTTTAAGTGCATCCACAAAGCAACATCCAGCAAGATAACACCCTTACCAAGTGTAGCCTTCAAAACAACAACTCCAAAAATGAAAAGAAAACTATGCATACATTTTTGGATAAATCAAAGAACATATCTATTTTTAAAGGCAACGTTCATCATACTGCATAGTTACAAATCTGCATGAATCTGTATCCTATCTATGAATGAATTTTTAAATAAAACTTAAATAACCTCTGACTGTCGCAGCAGAGTCAGCTCAAGCTGGACTGAACTGCTCTGGATCCTAAAATAAACACTCAAAACAAAGACCACAAAGTGCTAAGTATGTTTGTGGGTTGGTTTTCAGAACAGACTGCAGATCCTCAGGCTTGACACAGGACGAATTTTAGCTGTGTTTGTAGTACCTGGAATGGTCACTAGGGGGCTCCATGGGCTGATCGACTGCTGGTTTCGTGCTCTGATATGCACAGAATGAGAAGTGCACTGTAGTGGTAAAGGTGAGTGCCAGGTCCAACTATGCTGTCCTGTTACTGGATCAGCATTGACTGCCACCGTCTCCTAAAAATACATGAGAAAATGTATGTTTATGCATTCGGCACAAATCAGCAAATACTTTGATCCAAAGCAGCATCCACTACACTCACATTTTACCAGTTCATGCATTCCCTGAAAATCAAACTCAGGGTTTTCAGTGAGATTCCTGTTTTATATTTGCACTCTAAAATGACAGATTTTGTAATGGCATTTAAAACGCGTTTTTTTTTTTTCCTCAAGATCCACTAGACTTACAAAATCCTGAAGGGACCAGTTATTTTGTTATGTAATATTGGAAGTCCGAAAGCTCCGCCCTAGACCATGAGAAAAAGACTACACATTTTGGTTCCTTTCACACCAGACTTATTGCTTTTATTGGAACCAGTTGAAATGAACTAAAATTCAGTCATGTGACATCCAAATCACTCATTGGCTAGATGTGACTTTGAACAAATTTCTGAAACTGCATTTCGATTGGACAAAATTAACATGAAGGAAAAATGAGTGCCTTTACGGCATTCACACCTGCCCAAACAAACCACACCAAAACGAAAAACAAATTCTAGTGCAGTTTAACCAAACAAAATAAAAGCAACCTAAAGCATTATTGCTGCATTCACACCAGACGCGGAAGCGTCAAGCGCGAGTGAATGCAAGTCACGAATAGACATTCTGCGGTGCCATACGCGCGAATGATGCAGCACAAAAGACGCAATTCGCGAGTTGAGCGTGTTGCGCGAATCGCTCGAGTTGGAAAATCGGAACTACAGCTGACATTTGCACCACATTAACAATCAGGAGCTTTGTCTTGTAGAGGTGTGATTATGACGTAGCATGTTGTTGGTGTCTCGGGGGAAAATCCTCCTGATAACACAAGACAACAGTTCATTAAACTGGGCTCAGCTCAGTCTGAAGCACCGCTGAAAGCTTTCGTCATCCAGGTATAGTTTCTGGAGGAGTTGATGAACTCACAGAGCTGGGTGCACCTCTGAATGGATCTAATGGACTCAGACATGGCTCCAAACAAAACAACGCTGTTTTTCAGCCTTCATAAAGCTGAAAAGTTTTCTTTAGGAATTTTTACTTTAGACTGTAATAATGGAAAAGCGATTTTGATGATTCACAAATTAAGTCAGAAATTTGCAACCCAATTAAACATGTAATTTCAATGTAAAACCAATTTATTAATTGATTCTAGGGATGCTCATTTAGATTAATTTTACTAACCGACAACCACTGCTTGTTAACCGGATATTACCTGTTAACCGTTAACACATTAATATTAAAATAATATTTAATTGAAAAAAAACGTGTCTATTTTGTGACACATTAAATATCGCATTTTAAAATACTGATTTATTTTAACATGCAAACTGCACATACAGAGCATCTTTACGCACCCGTATGTTTCCAACAGCATAGAAAAAAGGAATAAACTAAATAAAAAAAGAATAAAATAAACAGTCTTGCCCTAGATATTTTTCACTTAAATGACACATTTAACTTACAAAACGAAAACACTGACTGAATCCTTTTTAAGAACCGGCAAAGGCTGTTTGTCCAATCATGTTTTTTTTTCTTCCGTCAAAAAAGAATATCAGGCTATCTCAATAGATCGCTCCACGGAAAATATACATTTAAATAATGCTCCACTATTAATATTATTATTATTATTATATCACAAAAACCCTTTCAACATTTTTAATAGAAGTCATTTGCCTAAAGATTATGTCATAATGAATTATTCCCTCCGTCTCACTCTTTTCACTCACCGTTCATGTGTGCGCGATGCATGTGATGAAGGCAATAGCCGCTTTTCCACTATTATGCCAAACCGTTCTAAGAACACTTCGGTACGGTTATGGTTATTTCTCCACTAAGCCTGGGACGGCGCTGCACGATTACAAACCGTTCTCGGCATGGAATTCTCTGTTGTTTAACCGTGCCGACAGATTCTGTGTGTTGACGTCGCGGCTCTGTTGCCACCACAGCTGGCTCAGCGGAAGCACGCTAGTCATCAGACATCCACATGTTAACTACACTACATTTAATATATATAAAAAAAACTGATACAGGTCTAAACAATACATTTTGAAAAGGGTTTTTCACTGGCTTACCACATTCTTACTAACATATTTTATTTATCAAAGGTATTATTTCATTGACTTGAATATAGTTAAACGTGTATAATTACGAACTTGTCATCTAAAATCTTAAAATAATAAAATAGCCTATTGTTTTGCTCGTGGCTTGAGCTTTATTAATTTGATTGACATCCTAGGCAGAGACGTTTATTTCGCCTGACTAAACGTGAGTTTATTGCATGCCGTGCTGTATTTGGTAGCACAAAACTCGCTCTGAGAACTTGACCAACGAGTACATGCACTGCTGAAAAACTTGTTTTCCCTGCTGCGCATCGAATAAAGACACGCTTAAGATCGCTATATCCATGAAACACGAACTTGCAGACTCCTTGAACAACGAGAAAATAATTGTACTTTTTAATTCAAAGACTAGACTGCAGCATGCTTGTTTTGTAATTTAATGCCAGCTTTACCAACTGAAAGACGGTTACGGCGTGTCGACCGTCACCGGAGAAAGTCTAATCTTTCTCAAGTTTTTTGCACTTTGCATGAAAGCTTTACGACGTGGCCCTGTCCGAGGTGCTGATGATTGTGTTGGATTTAAATTATAGCCTATAAATGCACCAATAAACAAGTCAAGTCAAATGAATGAATAAATAAAATAAATATGGATTGTTAAATGCTGGTATTTTTTTACAAAAAAAAAATATCAGTCTTGACAAAAGTTTTATAAAAATAAAATGATCAGTTTTAACAATTCAGCTATAGGCCATTATACGATTCAGTTAAATAAGTTGGACATTTGAGGACATGTAACATGTTTCTGTTTTATTTTGTTCTCGGTTATCTTTAATATATACTGGGCAGCTGCGCAAAATATTTTCTAAAACGTCAAGCAGGAATTTGTCTATAGCTCGATAGTTAATTATGAAGAGAAAAAATAAAATAAAATAACAGAAATAAAATGATAAAAATACAAAGCTTAAAAGAGCAGCATTTTGCTCAATATAATAGTCATTTATATGCTTTATATCCTGCTATGTGTTTCATATTCGTTTATTTAACTTGATGCATTCAACATTTAATGTTTGAATACTGAAACAAATAAAAGCCATTGCTTAAAAGCTTATTTTTTACCATCAACATGTAGTCTATTTTATGTCATTATCAACTTTTGATATAAAACCACTGTGTAATTTATTGTTAAAAATGAAATAATTTAAGTGCTATATTTTTTATTAGTGAAAGTGTCCGCTGACTTTTCACAAGGCCTGTCCAAAAATATACTTCTGCCACTATTGCATTATCATTGTTTATTTTACTGTTATGTACAGAGATTAGAAATATATTATTTATTTTCCCTCCAGTCATTTTCAATCATCACGTTACATTTTGGTCATTTTCCCTCCAAATTAAAATTTGCCCTTAGCCGCGCAACATGTGATCTCTAAACAGGACCGGAGCAAGCTCAACTGGCGCTCTAGGCAAACGACGAGAATGCCCCCCTCAAACCTAAAGTTATGCTGCCTTCAATCCGAAAAATATGCGGAGGGTGGGGAGGGGGGTGGCGGAGCTGGGTGTTGAGATGATGCAGGGTTTGTCGCGGATGAAAGCAAAGATCGAGGGGCGCTGAGATGATGCAGGGTTTGTTGCGGACGAAAGCGAAAGGGGGGAGATGCGCCGCAGACGCCGCCCTCACTGCTCTGACGCCCTAGGCTTTTATTTTAACTAGGAGCACACAGCGCGCAATGGCATAACGTGAGGCGCGCAGGACGCATACGTATCGCGTAAACACTCGCGGCCGTTAATAAACCATTCAAAATATGCGCCTCGCTAAAAACGCTTTCGGTGATCGGTCCCTTATGCAGCCAAACTTTAAAAATATATGAAATAATATATTTAATCGTTTAACTGATACCATTAATCGGTTACAAACGCACCCTTTCGGTTAACGGTTAAACGGTTATTTTGAGCATCCCTAATTGATTCATTAATAAATTAATTCATTAATATCATTAATCAGTGATATCTGAATAATAAAACTGGAATTAGAATAACTTTCTATTCGATTATATCTCTAACGTACTAGCCTTCTTTCTGTGGACATTTTTTTATTGTAACTTATTGCTAAATAATTGTCAGATTTCCTGGTGGGAAAAAAAACACATTACTCATGATCCAGATAGTTTTTTTTAATTCATTTAATTTTCTAGGCATGTTCAGGTTGTCATGAATTTTAAATGAACATTGACATAACATTTTCTAAAAACTAATCTAAAATAGCTAAAGTGTTAAAATATGGTTAGATTAGTTAATTAACTAACTAATAATCGACAATAATTGTACATGCATTTATTAATAATATTTCAACAGTTGCTAATGCATTTTACATCCAAATTAATGCTTGTTAAGGTTAACAAAGATCAATATATACTGAATAATAAATCTATTGTTTATCTTTTTTCATGTTAGTATATACGTTAACTAACAGTAACTAATGCAACTGTATTGTAAAGTGTTATCAGCAATATTTATTTTAAGAACTGATTAATTTACACATCAACAGAAAACAGCAAAGATTCGATATCGAGTTTTAAAGTTCCATATCAGTATAAATTCAATCTGAGAAATTAATACTGTTTAACCCAGCCACACTTTCAATGTTAAATGGTTTATGGTTTATAATTGAAGACCTTTGAAATCCTTATGGGTAAAAAAGGACTGGAAAATATAGATCTAAGGCTGCTGAAAAAATGGGCACTACTCCACTCTTTGAAGCTAAATGTGCGTTTGCTGAGGACTGTGTGTGACCTACTCCCTTTCACTTTTTAGCAGACGTTTTGACTGGGACGTGGAGGCTGAAGGTCAAAATCACTTAAGAAATATGCATTTTCTAAAGATTGTTATTTGCTACATTAGCCAAAAGGAAGTGAAACAAATGATTGATTTTTGAAGAAAGATGCTGAATAGCATGCACTGATAAAATGTACACAAGAGTACTACAAGTACATGAACAATGCAAGAAAATAGCTACATAAATTCAGATTTGATGTTGACTGCTGAATATCCAGCATCAAACACATCTACAGTCTGCGGCAAGCTGTTGATTACCACAGGAAGTCATTTTGACTCGTCCCTCAGTTAAAAAGCATCAGTAATGCAATTACAATAAAAGGCCAGAAGACAATATTCTCTGTGGTAATCAAGACTGTGTGGACAGAGCTGCTTTTAAACCTGAATACTCCATTACGAATTGACGCAATAACAGTACAAGTAATGATCAGATGTGCTTCAACATTAGGCACATTCACATCAAAATTTAACACATCCGTTTAGCTGTGGCTTTACTGAATGAGCACTGTGCTGTGTCCAACAGATTGCACTATTAGACTATAACTCAGATCTGAGTTTCCAGATAGTTTCCAGAGGACTTAAAGGAACTTGTTCGTTTATCAGCAGCAGAGTGGATTACTGTAATGGTCTCCTCACTGGCCCTTCCCAAAAAAAAACTGTCAGACAGTTGCAGCTCATCCAGAATGCTGCTGCCAGGATTCTGACCAGAACCAGATAATCAGAGCACATCACACCTGTCCTCAGGTCCTAACAATGGCTCCCAGTTACATTCAGAATAGATTATAAAGTATTATTACTTGTCTATAAATCACTAAATGACCTAGGACCTCAATACATTACAGATATGTTCACTGGATACAAACCTAACAGATCACTCAGATCATTAGGATTAAGTAAATTAGAAATTCCAAGAGTTCAGTCAAAGCAGAGTAAATCAGCTTTCGGCTTTTACGCCCGTCACTGCTGGAATCAGCTTCCAGAAATGATCAGATGTGCTCCAACGATTGGCACATTCAAATCAAGACTGAAAACACATCCGTTTAGCTGTCCCTTTACTGAATGAGCACTGTGCCACACATAGATCACACTATTTCTTTTCTTTTTCCTTCTTTTAAAAACGGTTTTAACACATTTACAATTTTTTTGTTGCTGTTTTTAATCAATTTTTATTCTTTGTCGTTTTTATTTATTATACTTGTTTCTTTTATTCTTGTTTATGTAAAGCACTTTGAATTACCATTGTGTATGAAATGTGCAATATAAATACACTTGCCTTGCCAAACCAATAATAAAAAGAAGATTTTGCAATTCGGAAAAACTAGCATTGGCAGATGAATTTCAAAACATGTTAGACGAGAATGTAACGGCAGTCATAACATGCATCTTTGAGCTCTTTAAGTCACAGACGGTGATTCATAGAAGATGGGAAAACATTAAGTGGAGAAACAGGTTTGAGTTATTTTTTGTATTGAATTTCATTATTTACATATTACAGTTATTAAAATGAAGGTGGAACCACTCAATGTCACAATCAATCAATCAAACAAACAAAACAAGATGTTCCAGGTTTGATTCTCAGTGATAGATTTTTTTTTTTTTGCATACAACCGTATGTACAGTTCAACACTGACTAACTACAACCAAAGACTATAGAATACACAAGATATATTGCTGGTATTGGGGCTGCACGATAGTGGAAATATCTGACATTGCGATATTTTGTTTTGCCCTGATATGAATATAATTTTATCAGATGATTTGAAAAGCTCTATTTGGAAATATTTCATTTAAGATTGAACTAATGTATATTAATTTAGATTGATGGGATGATCATGTCTGTTTCTATGCAGTGCATCTGCATACATTTGAATAAATTACAAGCAAAAATAAATAAATAAACAAACAGTGCTGTATGGTTTTGAGGAGTGCAGAAATTTAACAATATCATGGTCATCATTGTATAAATAATAAAAAATATTAATATTAATAAATAATCTAATCCTGTAATTTCACTGTTGCAGATACACACTGCAAAATTGTTGCTTAAACAATATACTAGTCAGCCTCACCTGGTAGTTTTGAATGGGAAAAAAAATACAATGGTCAGTTCTATTGAAGGAAGCCCCGCCTTCTAGTAAAGAAGCCAATCATCAATCGATATGGCCGGACTATTCTCTGGGAGAGGGGCTTGGTTAAGACGTGTGTTTTCATGACAGTTTCTGCAGCTTCATTGTTATAGGGTTCTCTGGGGTTATCAAACGTGCAGAAATCTTATCAAAGGTTTGCCTTACAGACATGAGAAATAGTTTTAGATAAAGTTTAAAATCTCTACTTTTAAACAAACCAACTAAAGTTGAAAATAAATGTTCTTGGATTTTGTAATGCGTCTCAATGTTTTGTGTGCTACCTCATAATTGTAAAGCAACTCCCGCCTTCTTTATTCAAATGCAAATCACATGACATCCACCTCTTACACTGGTAAATAAAGAGGCTGCTGTCATTTTGGGAAGAAATTTTCAGTCAGAAAGAATTTACGAAAATAAATTACTTCAGAGGACTAGTATGATGGGACATGGCGTTATTTAGAGGATTATATACTTAATATGGCTCGTTTCCACTGAGTGGTACAGTACGGTACGGTTCGGGTCGGTACGGGTCACCTTTATCAAGCTTGCGTTTCCATTACAAAGGGTACCCTTTTGGTGGGCGTGGTGTACTACAGAGAGTTTCAGTCGACGTCATTCTCGCTCGAATAAATGTCTACAGTAAAGCTGTACAGTTCGTTCACATTATATGAGAAGCTCTTCTAACAAAACAGATGCTTTAAACATATTAATACTTGTTTATAAATGTTTATTACTAACATTTCTATGAACATGATTTGATTATAACTGTAGATCAATTACAGTGTAACAGCCTACTGTAACGTCTGCAATTATATAAAATAAATAAATAAATTAACATATATGAACACATACAGACCCTTACAGTCTCCGATATGTTACCAATTACAGATAAACGACACACAGCATACATTAAGTCCTTATTTGAGTTCGGCAATCCTTGTAATCCTGTCGGGCCTCTCCTTTTTTTCCGTGCTTCACTCTCGCGTTTGTCCTTTTCTTTCTGAATGGATCAGATGTCGAAGACGCTTCATTAATCACACACGCACGTTATTATTATCAGCTCAAGAAGTTTGTTATATCAAATCTAGATGCGAACGCGGGCTCCCTGGAGAAAGTGAAAAACCGCTCGCACTTTTAGACGGCCTCATAAAACAACAACAGGACACGGCAGATTCTTGGCTTTGTGGCTGTTCATCAAGACAACGACAAGGTTTGTTTTGAGCTCGGGTCATCCATGTATCGTTATTATATGCATATAGTTGTCTCGGCTGTGCATTTAAAAACATGGCGGCTCCATTGTTTTAATTCTGGCTAGCTCCACGAGATCGTGACGTATCTCTGTAAACCAATCAGCGTTTAGCTGCGCGTGTAGCTCCACCTTTGGGTACCCTTTCTCGTCTTTGGTACCCTTTCGAAAGGGTGCCGAAAAAGTGGTAAAATTAGTCTACAGTAAATATGGGCTGTCAGAGAAAATCTAATAGAATCTAAGAATCGCCCAAAAGTAGACTAGTCATCAAATACACAGGGATGAATGGCTACACATATAAAGTCTGTTTAATCTGCGCTAGTCTAGTTGTAGGCTATTTTTAGATGTATATTCATTATTTTTACTGACAGATCAAATTAAACCTTGTTTTAGCTAATAAGTCTACATTCAGATGTCTTTTAGGGCGAGGGCGTTCTCACACTATGCTATCCGAACCGTGCCCAGGCCCGTTTCCCGGATCGTTTGAGAAGTGTGAGTGCTCTGAATCAGGCTCAGGCACAGTTAAGTTGGCCGGCCCTGGCCCGGTTGGAAGAGGTGGGCCAGAGCGCGGTTCACTTGGGCTCAGGCATGGTACGCTTATAGTGTGAGCGCAAAGCCCGAAACTGAAGACGAGACATAACTTTTACGGGACTGTTTTATATTGATTTAATAATCATTTGTACTGTTCAATGAACGCAAACTGTCGTAGATTATTAAAGACGCAAACCCCTCACTGCACAACAGCTGCACCTTTAGCAAACCTCCTAATTCCTGCAGCATGAGAATTTTATGATTGTTTATAAGCGTAAAAAGTGGCTGATCTGTTCGGCGAAATATTAGACTGCGTGTCACTGCATCCAAAACGACTAAAACAATATAACTAAATAAATCTCCACTGTGCTGAGGGAAAACGCTTACTGAAAAGCGCATCATCGATGAAGCGTGCTCAGGCCCGAATGTAATGTGAGTGCGGGCCGTCTGGGAGACGGGAGAGAGGGGACAAGCTTGCTTCGGCCCGGTTCAAGGCAACTGTACATAGTGTGAGTACGCCCTTGGATGTCTATTAAACACAAAACTGCTTGGTGAGTCCCTTAAATTCAATTACTTTCAATTCAAACTTTATTTAGAGAGTTAAATATTTATATAAAAGTATTTATTTATTTAACTTAAAAAAAAAAACAGAAGTGAGCCAAAGTGCTGAACAGAAATGTACAACAAAATAAGCATAATAGAATATAAAAGACATAAAATATAGGATAAAACATAGCAAAAATACCTAAGTGCACAGAGATTAAATTAAGACTTTGCTACTACATCTACTGGCAAAGATATCAGAGTACTTACATTTAGCACCACATTCATGAACTCGGTGTGGAAAATCTCGATCTCAAAATGCGACGAGTCGCTCTGCCATGTCAAAGTGAGAGTCTGTGCAGTTAAATCAGGCTGTTGGGTTAAAACACGGGGGACTGGAAGTTCACCCAAACCTGTAATATTACAAAGAGAGAGAAGGAAAAATGCATCAATTGTTAAATTCTGTATAGTGAGTGATTGCAGTATCTTTTATTATTTTTGCTAGTAAAATGCAAAGTAATCTTGAGATTTCAAAGAAAATAATAAGTTTGAAGTACAGCTTTTATTGTTCAAAATTTTGGGATCAGTATTATTTAAGAATATAATACTATAATTTAGCAAAGACTTAATCAATTAAAACCGACAGTACAGACATTTACATTTAGTCATTTTACAGACATTTGTCCAAAGCAACTTGAGTCATTCAGTGATTTAACAAAAAGAGGCAATACACACAAGAAGTGCAAATTATACAAAGTAACTGTTAGTGCTCAGAAAATTAGGTGCTAGAGTTAAAAGGTGGAAGTGTTATTTTTTTTGAGAGAGAGAGAGAACAGTAAAGTGTGTTTCTACAGGTGGTTTTTCAAGTGAGGCACACTTCATAAATGCATATGTCTGCCTAAAAAAACATTATCTACTATATTTCAAGAGATTTCCAAATATTACATTTATCACAACCAATTTCAATGTTGAAACTAATTAAAATGTTTCTCGACAATGGACCATAAGATAATGAAATAAAATAAAAATAAAAAACAATAACAGCATCAATTATTTATATACTTTTTTTTTAATTTAAAAAAAAAAATGGTGAATGGAGAAACTTAAGGATTCAAATTCTAAGATTCTCTGAATTTACAATTTATAGTTATGTATTTGAACAAAATAGCCTTATTCTATGAACTTCCGATTTCATATTACTGATTTATTCTAGATTTAAAATCAACCTTCAATTATCTTTTTGCATAAAATAAGGAAAAAAAAGGTTTCTAAAGAATATATATTTTTAGAAATTATTATATTAATTTTTGGACTTAATGTTTTAAGTTCAGAAAAGTCATGAAATCAATATACAGTTGAGGGCAAAATGATTAGTCCTCCTGTGTAAAATGTGTTCTTTTTCAAATATTTGTCAAGTGATATTTAATGAGTAGGAAACCTTTACAGTATTTCCTATAATAGATATATATATATAAAAATATTTATATAAAAAAAAACAAGTAAGTCTTATTTGTTTTATTTCGGCTAGAATAAAAGAAATATTAAAAAAATTTACTATTTAAGGTCAATATTGTTAGCCACCGTAAGCAATATATTTTTTCTCAATTGTCTACAGAACAAACCAATGTTGTAAAATGATTTGCCTAATTACCCTATAACTTGCCTAGCTAACCTGATTAACCTAGTTAAGCATTTAACTTGCCCTTTAAGCTGAATACTAGTGTCTTGAAAAATATCTAGTGAAATATCATGTACTGTCATCATGGCAAAGATTTTAAAAATCAGTTATTAGAAGTTAGTTATTAAAACTATTATTGTTACGCACCGTGTACATAATTATGACAACCCAATAGCTTTAAAATTCTCCTAAGACGTTAGTTAGTTATATGTACTTTTTATATTCTGGGTAAGGCATAAGACAAAAAAAATGTTCATCCAATTAAATATTGTCAGGCCAAAATCTCCCATAATTCCGATAAGTAGCTCAAACTGTCTGTCAGCAAATGCAGATTTGTACAACTTCACAGCCGTTTGTACGCAGTTCTGTCATTTGTGCATAGACGCTCTGCAAGTTCATGAGTAAGAGCACCAGACTGATTCCTGTGACGCTCCAGGGACAGACGAGTCTTCACTGAGGTCCAGCTTCCAGCGCCTAGACTGCAGCTCTGCACAAGACGTATGGCCATAGGAGAAATGGTCGTGCGCAACTGAGCCTAGTTTCTCTCTAGGTTTTTTTAATTCTTCACTTTTGCCAATTGGTGAAGTTTTTTCCTCGGCGCTGTCGCCACTGGCTTGCATGGTTCGGGATCTGTAGAGCTGCACATCGATGGAATTGCTCCACAGCGTTTAGACTCTCAGTAGTGATTATTAACCCACACTGAACTGGGTTAAACTGAACTAAACTTCAACTCTGAAAACTGAACTGACACGGTTTCAATTCACTATAATCTTCTATGTGAAGCTGCTTTGACACAATCTACATTGTATAAGCGCTACACAAATAAAGTGAATTGAATTGAATGAGAGAGATCAAAAGAGAGAGAGAGCGAGAGAGAGAGAGAGAGAGAGAGAGAGAGAGAGAGAGAGAGAGAGAGAAAGAGAGCGAGCGGTAAAACATGCTGAATCAAAACTTTTTAAAAACCTGAATCAATATTGGAGTTAGTTTTGCACGCTGGAGAAAGGACGACACCATGGCTGAAGGATTTATTTTAGACAGGTAATGTTGTGTTTTATAACTATTTTAGCTTCACACAAAGCTGATGTAGATGTTGTTAAAATTGGGTTAAATCTGCACAGAAGTGTTGTTCAGCCACTGAAATCTTTCAGTGAAAGATTGATGTGACTATTTTCAGTTTCATAAGGGATCTTTTACAGTATCGATAATGTATATTTTATTTAGTTTAACAACAAAACATCAGTAAATAGCCCTATTCCACCTAGCCTGCTTTACTGAGCTGAAGTTGTTTTTATATTCACATCACATTGGTTTATTTTTGAATAATGACGACCTGTGACACTCTCCCTATATTGTTTACCATGCTACTCTGAATATTCGCTCTGAAATTATGGCTTAGTAGTAAGTGTCAGTACTTAGTACTTAGTGTCAGTATGGCTTAGTAATAAGTATAATCCCTGCACGCCGCCGGACAAGCACTGGTTGCTTTATTACACATGAGAGAGGGTTTCAGGAGGTGTGGCCCTGGATGGCAGGGGAGGGACTGTGATTCAGAGATTTATTCTAAGCAGTTAGCATTGTGGAAGATCACCTACTGCACCTTTACGCGGTGCCAAATCAAAGAAAATAAATTAAACATGACAACTACCCTCCCCACCTCTAAATAACTAAGGAAAAAGCAGGAAAACTAGAAATGTGCTTAGAAAAAAACTTCTCACCTGAAAAGCAATTGGGGGGGAATAATAAAGAACAAATAAAAGTCAAACAGGCTCCTATTTTTTCCATTGCAGAATTCACAATATTTACTACATTTATGGTCAAATAAATGCTTTTGCAACTTAAAAACCTGCCACTCTGTATAAAATAAATGCACTGATGAATGTTTTTCTGGGGGTTAATTGAACCTGGCGTGACTCCTCCAACATGGCCTGATCAATCTGTCTGAGGAACTGAATGAAACTTACCGTTCTGTCCATGAGAGCGTTCGACCCCGAGGCTCAGCAACAGAGCCAGAGTCACCCAGCCCTGCATACTGACCAGAGAAAGACAACTCACACCTACAACAAAACACAGATATCACACGTCAGATTAAAAGGTCAAATATGTTTTACAGGATGCATATCAGATCTGTGCACATTCGTTTATTTCTGATCTGCATAGCAAAACATACACACACACACACACACACAAATTAAAACATCCTAATTAAAACACAAACCAACAACAGCTTGCTTAGATGCAAATAGAAGTTCTTTTCAAGGATGCTCCGATCGATCGGGCAAAGATCGATATCGGCTGATAATCATGAACCTATCGCAATGTGATGATTTTACAAGCAGAGAAAGACACAAGTGCGCACCTGGGTTATATATTCAGGTTACAAGCTACAACACGTGAAGGGGTAAATGACGTGTGGGGATCATGAGCGATCACTGCACTCCCAACACAGCAGCTAAAATACATACAGATGTGGTGCGACCACTCTTTATACTTACTTTTGGCGACTCATGTGAGTGATGGTCTCTTTGTTGCAAGTGCAACCATTGTATATCCAGTGTTTTGAGCTGCTGTGACGCAAGCTGAGCGATCGCCCCTATCTAGTGTTCAATCGATCGATCTACTCAGGAAGCTCTGCAAGTCTCCCACATATTCATAGTGGCTCCGTGACATCCGCAATTCAGTAAAAAAAAACGTGACGACGAGAGTGAATGGGCAAGATAACAGATCACGAGAGGCACAGTGAATGACTTTCTGAGCATTTCATTTGTTAAGTTTAATCAGGGTATGAAACAAAACCTGTTTTCAGAATCAATATAATGTTATATATATATATATATACACAAATTTTTTTATAAATATTCTAATAAGTCAAAATAAGCATGTAGTTTAAATTTAACAAAATTATCTGTTGTTCTGAACAATGATGAAGCATTATTTGAACCTTATTTTTTATTATGTTATCTGAAACATTAAATACAATATTTAACTTCAATTTAAAGGTGCAGTATGTAAATTTGACACCCAGCGGTTGAATTAGGTATTGCACACCTGGTTCAAAACACGCTCAAGCATAGGTTTCCAAATAGAGGACACAAACAGAAGCCTGATTGTCGAGCCTAAAGGCTGATTTAAGTTGTGTTCTAAATAAAGATTTTAGAACAGTTTTTAAAGTTTTTGTTCTAACCAACACCTGAAATTTATATTTTAAAAATGGCTACTATTTCTCACTGCTAAACAATTGGATAAACTGACAATGATCACCTTATATGACCTAGATGGCGGCGCGTACACAACGCGAGGCTCGGCGTCTCTCCAGTTTCTGCAATTTTGCAGTATTTTTCCTGCTCATTTCGGGTCTGTTCGTGCAGAACAGTAATGCCTTTACATCGTACACCCGACAGGAGATCTTGGATATTGGTTTGTGCATTCCGGACAGTTTTATCAGCAATCTACGACTCATCCCAGAGATCGCCAGGACACCCGATGCTGAGCGCTCTGTCCGGCCGGGCAGAAGTGCTCGGAGACGGCGACGGGAACGTAAACAAAGGCGGGGGAAGCGCGGCGGGCTAAGAGCTAAGCTAAAGCTAACACCACACCGGCTCTCTTTACCCAGCATCTTCCTCGCCAATGTACGGTCCCTGGTGAACAAAATGGATGAGATTAGACTGCGCATCAACCACAGCAAAAGATTATGGAACTGTAATGTCATGATTTTCACAGAAACATGGCTAAACAGCGGGATACCAGACAACGCTGTATCTTTAACTGAGCATCAGACATTCCGAGCAGACAGAGCGGCGGATGACTCCGGTAAGACCCGAGGCGGAGGATTATGCATTTATATTAACAAAGCGTGGTGCACAAACTCTGTCATCGTTGGGAGACATTGCTCTGTTAACCTGGAATTTCTGATGGTCAAATGCAGACCGTTTTATCTGCCACGGGAGTTCACCTCCACCTTTATAATCGCTGCTTATATCCCACCCGATGCTGATGCAAAGCTTGCTATGAATGAACTTCATGCAGCCATCAGCAAACAACAGACTGCTCACCCGGAGGCTGCTTTTATTGTTGCGGGGGATTTTAATCACTCAAACTTAAAGACAGTGCTCCCCAAATTCCATCAAAACATTTTCTGTCACACACGGGGAAACAAGACTTTGGACCAGGTATACACAAACATGGCTGAAGCCTATGCTGTTACCCCCCTCCCCCACCTGGGTCAATCAGATCACCTTTCTTTGTTCCTCACCCCCCGATACTCACCCCTCATCAACCGTGTGAAGCCATCAGTGAGGACCATCAAAGTGTGGCCAGCGGGGGTAGACTCCACACTCCAGGACAGGTTTCAACACACAGACTGGAGTATGTTTGCTTCCCAGGCCACATGTGGCTCTCACACAGACATTAACAGCTACACTTCCTCTGTTCTGGAATACATCAACACCACCATTGACAGTGTAACAACCCAGAAACAGATCACCACATACCCAAATCAAAAGCCATGGATGAACAAGGAGGTGCGCCTCCTGCTGAAGGCACGCAACACTGCCTTCAGATCAGGGGATGCACAGGCCTACAGCACTTCCAGGGCTAATCTGAAGAGGGGCATCAAAAAGGCCAAGCACTGCTACAAGCTAAAGCTAGAGGAACACTTTTCCAACTCTGATCCTCGGCGCATGTGGCAGGGCATACAGGCCATCAGCAACTACAAACCCAGCCATTCCACACCCACAGCCACAAATGTCTCCTTCCTGAACGAGCTTAATGACTTTTATGCCCGCTTTGAAAGAGACAATAATGAACCCTACATCAGGATCACTTCCTCAACCGACCACTCACCCATTACACTCACCTCCTCAGAAGTCTACACCGCACTGAGTCGGATCAATGTGCGTAAGGCTGCTGGACCAGACGGTATTCCTGGGCGTGTCCTCAAAGCATGTGCAGAACAGCTCGCTGGGGTATTCACAGACATTTTCAACCTGTCCCTTAACCTAGCAGCTGTGCCAACATGCTTTAAAACCACCTCTATTGTGCCAGTGCCAAAACACTCCAGCCCAACATGCCTGAATGACTACCGCCCGGTAGCACTCACACCCATCATCATGAAGTGCTTCGAGCGGTTGGTCCTGGCACATATGAAAGACTCTCTGCCATCCACACTGGACCCACATCAGTTTGCCTACCGTGGCAACAGGAGCACAGAAGATGCAGTCTCCATAGCACTGCACTCTGTACTCACACACCTGGACAATAAAAACACTTACGCACGAATGCTGTTTGTTGACTTCAGCTCAGCATTCAACACTGTCATACCCTCTAAGTTAATGATCAAACTTAGAGACCTGGATATAGACACGTCTCTCTGTAACTGGGTTATG
>CAIGQZ010030972.1:0-10653 GCA_903798205.1 Danio tinwini | reverse complement strand
CACACACACACACACACACACACACACACACACACACACACACACACTCAAATGACCACAGGCACTCTCACTTATACACACAAACACTCATAGACATACATAGTGCACACACACACACACACACACACACACACACACTCAAATGACCACAGACACTCTCACTTATACACACAAACACTCATAGACATACATAGTGCACACACACACACACACACACAAACACACACACAAACACACACACACACACACACACACACACACACACACACACTCAAATGACCACAGACACTCTCACTTATACACACAAACACTCATACACATACATAGTGCACACAGTCACTCACAAACACACACATACACACACACACACACACACATACACATACAAAAAATACACACACACACACAGATGCATATGCATACACTCACATACACATACACACTCATTCACACACACCCATACAAAAAATACACACACATGCATACACACTCTCTCACACACACACACACACACACACACACACACACAAACACACTCACTCACTTACACACATTCTCATGCACAAACATACACACTCACTCGCGCACACACATGCATACACACACCCATGCACATACTGCTCAGACACACTTATGCACAAACATACTCACGCACACACCTAAACACACACCCATACACATACATGCTATCACTCACTCGCTCACTCATTCACTCACTCACTCACTTACACACACACACACACACACACACATACAGTACACGGTCAGACGCACTTACACACTTACTAACTTAAGTACACAATTACTAACTTATACACACTTGCTCACACTGTCACGCGCACACACACACTCACACACACACAGTCAGTGCCTTGACTCTTTAATCCGAGGCCCTGGAGATGCTTTACTATGTTCTGACATTCATGTGAGTGTGTTGTTGTTGTTGTTTATTTTGTAAATACTGTATATTAATGACTAAGACTGATACACACACACACTCACCGGCCACTTTATTAGGTACACCTGTCCAACTGCTCATTTCACCTTTTCTGATGCCTACTTCATGTCATAAAGCGCCAAAACTGGTTTCTTGAACATGACAATGAGTTCACTGTACTCAAACGGCCTCCACAGTCACCAGATCTCAATCCAATAGAGCACCTTTGGCATGTGGTGGAACGGGAGATTGGCATCATGGATCTGCAGCAACTGTGTGATGCTATCATGTCAATATGGAGCAAAATCTCTGAGGAATATTTCCAGGACCTTGTTGAATCTCTGTAATGAAGAATTAAAGCAGTTCTGAAGGCAAAAGAGGGTCCAACCCGGTACTAGTAAGGTGTACCTAATAAAGTGGCCAGTGGTTGTGACTGCTCTGATTGGTCAGAAGTCCCCCCAAATCAAAAATGTATATATTTATAGTTATCTTTTTATATCAGTCAATACTGAGTCAATCTTGCGAGCTAAAATAATTGCTTCATCAGCTCCACCCTTAAGTGTTCATCTGAATGCAGACTCGAGTATTTGAGGGCACTGCATTAATGTGATCTTCTGTCCTCAGTGCCAGACGGGTCACGCAATAAAAACATTACATCATGGAAACAAGTGGAGGATCACATTTAGAGCCTGACATCACGGCAGACTGAAGCAGAAGGTTAATGCCGGACATGTGTTAAAATAAACACAGGCACATTCTGAAAGCATACTCTCGTATACATTTCTGGAGATCTCGAATTATGTAGACAGAGGTACATATGGCTGGATTTTGCATGCCACGGGGCAGTATGACGCCGTACCTTTTCACGTTTACCAGCTGACTGCTTACCTCCATGTGGACGGCTTTACTGCTGTTACCAGTTTGCCAAGTGGCTCGCAGCATACATTGGGGGATGGTTCGAGTCTGGCTAAGAACGGTTCCAGAAAGCAGGTGAAACAAAAACAAAAGGCAGAAAATAAAATAAAGAAGTAAATAACAGGGTGAGAATGTGGTAAGATCTGAAAACGTAGTAGAAAACAGGTAGCCGTGAGGGCTTTTCTTTTTCTGGATTACTTTCGAAAACACTGCGGTTAGGGAAGGGGGTGATCGGGTCAGTCGCTGCTTTTGAACACTATTGGTTGATATGGAAGGAGGAGAGTAGGTAAGTTGGTCAGTCAGTCAGTTGACAGCGGCCTCTAGTGGATTTACATAAGAACAGCAGGCACGAATGGCACTTGCAAGAGAAATCTGAAAAAACGTACACAGCGGCCTCTGGTGGATTCGGAAAAACGTAGCTCCTGGGATGTATTTGGCGCTCTACATAAATGTATACAGGGGTACATAATCAGTATGAGCCCGGGTTGTCCTTCTTAAGCCTGGTTTATACTTCTGCGTCAAGTGATCGGCGTGACCCACGGCACAAGCCTCGCACTACTTCTGCGCGCTGTTTTTGTTTCTCTGCAATACACTTCCGAAACACTAGCTGGCAGTAGGTGGTTAGGTTTCAAGAGTTCACACTTAGATAATGCTCAACTGAGATAGCAGGTTTGGCATGCTGTCCCGGGAGAGAACCCTGAGCTCAGAGATAGATGAGCCTAAGGTTCCCGCCTGGTCAATGAGCGTTAGGAGGGATACGAGATCAGGTGTTTCTCGAGTGCCCCCTTAAACTTAGGTACATTTCTGGTATGTAATGTATGTATGTGTTAAGTGCTTATGACTGTATTACAATGCATTTATTTATTTTTATTTTATTTTTTTTTAAAATACTGTGGGAGGAAACCGGAGGACCCGGAGAAAACCCACGCAGACACGGGGAGAACATGCAAACTCCACGCTGGGAGTGCCGACTGGCTCGATCATGATTTGAACCTGTGGCCTTCTTGCTGCGAGGCATCAGCGCCATCCACTGAGCCGCCGTGTTGTCCGATCATAAAAGAGGAGGAGGGAAGGATAGTGGGAGGGGGGGGGGGGGGGTTTCCAAAAACGAAGATAATGAACGAAGTTTAGGAAGGGTATTTATAGTAGTTTTAGAATGATCTGATAGGCTAGCTAATGATTAGCGATGAGGATCAGCTGTAGTTGATGTTTTAATTTATGCGTCTGTTTATGTTTATGTTTGTGTTGTCTAAGCACGTGGCTCTGTGTTTACATTGTGGTGGCGTGCTTCAGTCTTGTCCTTTATTGTGAACGCGCGGTTAATGGCTGTGTGTTCTTGTCCCGTTTTATGTGAGCACATGGCTTGTGTTGTCTCTTTTTGTCATGTGCTCTCCCATCTATAGTCTAGTCCCACCCTCCTTGTTAGCCCATTATTAGTTTATTAGGTTCACCTGTTTGTGTGTTAATATACTTCTGCTTATATTCTCCTCATGTCTGCTGTCCTGTGCCAGTTCGTTGTTGTATGTTGCCTTGTCCTGAGTGTTCCAGTCCTGATCCCTGCCAGCCTGCCCAGTAAAGTTTGTTTGTGTGTTTCGTTAGTGTTTTCCCCCTCAGGGTTGTTTATTGGGCTGTTCATTTTATTTTATTGGTTATAAATACCCATAATATTTCTGCACTTGAGTCCTTGCTCCTTTTCCCCACCCACTGAACTTGACAGACACAACATTTCGTTCCACTGTATGTCCACACATGTAGCAGACTGACAATAAAGCTCAACTTGAACTTGACTGGACATTGAACTGGTGTTTTGACTGCTGGAATAAATAAACCAGTTTTCATTTTACACCGAAACCAGTGTTAATTCTACACTAACCATAGCAGTGCGTTGTGGGAAAGCCAGTTCCGACTGCATTCATTCAGAATGCTGGGTAGTTGTAACCCAGCGCTGGGTCAAATATAACCTAACCCAACCAAAAGGTTACATCTTTAAAATTTAAAGATTTTTAGAGCAGAATACCACACCACTGTTCATTTGTCTCTACACTCGAACAACTAAAAATGTAATCATTAATAACTCTTGTAACCATGTGTGTGCGTGTGCGTGTGTGTGTGTGTGTGTTCTCAGCTGGAGTGTGCAGGACTGGAGCTCCTGCAGCCGCAGTTGTGGGTCTGGACAGCAGGTCAGACGGGTGGTGTGTGTGCAGAAAACCGGCCCGGATCAGCTAGAGACTGTGAACGATGCTCAGTGTCCACAGCCAGCGCCGGCACACACACACTCCTGCAACACACACTCCTGCCCGCCGGCATGGAGCGCTGGAGCCTGGACACAGGTCAGAGAAAACAATCAACACACATCTGATCCAATTTCTGATATCTGATTAAAATCTGATAATATGTGATGATATCAGCTTTTTTATTTTAATAAATTTGCAACAATTTCAAAAACTCTTTTTTCACATTGTCATTATGGGGGATTGTGTGTAGAATGTTGAGGAAATAAATGAGTTTAATCCATTTTGGAATAAGGCTGGAACATAAAAACATGTGGAAAAAGTGAAGCGCTATTAATACTTTCCTGATGCACTGTATAATATTAGACTAGATATTCTTCAAGACACTAGTATTCAGCTTAAAGTGACATTTAAAGGCTTAACTAGGGCAATTAGGGTAAAGTAAGAGTAATTAGGCAAGTCATTGTATAACAGTGGTTTGTTCTGGAGACAATCCAACACTAATATTGCTGAAGGGGGCTAATAATATTGACCTTAAAATGGGGTTAAAACAATTAGGAACTGCTTTTATTCTAGCCCAATCTTCTTTTCCAGAAGAAATAACATTATAGGAGATACTGTGAAAAATTCCTGAATCTGTTAAACATCAAATATTTGAATATTTTTTACTTCAGCTCTATATACATTATGCATTTCTGAGTGTGCCTCAGACAGGTGAGTGGGCCTGACAAACCACCTGTAGAAACACTCTTCTCTCTAAATAAATAAAAACAGCCCCTCCCCTTCCCCCCCTTGACTTCAGCACTGAATCCTCTGAGCACTAACAGTTTGTATAATCAGCACTTGTAGTATGTATTGCCTCTTCTTGCGGAATCACTGAATGCCTCCTCAGTTGTTAGCCGCTCAGGATCTAAGCGTCTGCTAAATGATTGACTGAATGTAAATGAATGTTGTTGTGTTACAGTGTTCTCGTAAGTGTGGTAAAGGTGTGATGAAGCGTCCGGTGCTGTGTGTGCTCAGTAATGGAGTTGTTCTGCCGGACTCTTCCTGCGCTGATCTGCTCAAACCCAGCGTTCAGGAGATCTGCTTCATCAAACACTGCAGAAAACAGCGCAAGGCTCAGTGGTTCGTCTCTACATGGACACCGGTGAGAAAACACACTGCAAAATAAGCTGTTCTTATGTAGAGTTTTAGTCTTGTTTCTTGTCCAAATATCTAATGGCTCGTTTCCACTGACTGGTACGGTACAATACGGGTCAGTACAGGTCACCTTTATCAGGCTTGCATTTCCACTGTTAAAGGGGAACCAATGGTACTCTTTTGGTGAGTGTGGTGTACGACAGAAAGTTGCAGTCGACGTCATTTTCGCTCGAGAAAATGTCTAAAGTAAAGCTGTACGGGTCACTCACATATATGAGGAGCACTTCTCACAAAACTGATGCTTTACACACATAAATACTGCTGTATAAATGTTTATTACTAACTTTACTGTAAACATGAGTTGATTATAACTGCAGATCAATGACAGTGTGAAATAGCCTACTGTAACGTCTGCAATTATATAAAATAAATAAATAAATGAACATATATGAACACATACAGACCCTTACAGTCTCTGATATGATACCACTTACAGATAAACTACACACAGCAGACATTTAGTGCTTATTTAGGTTCAAAACAGCAGGAAATAGAGCCCACAGTCAGACCTGTCCTGATTAACTGTGTGTGTAATCTTCAGCAGCACGTGTAGCCTCTTGTTAGAGTAACTCCATCATTCTGAGTTCATAATAGTCCAGCAGGTGATGATAATAGTTCATCATGGCCGTTTGCTGTAATAATAATCTGCTCTTTATTTCCGGCTTCTCCTTTAGTTTTTTGGCGCGTCGCTCTCGCGTTTAACTGTTTCTGACAGGATCAGGTTTCAAAAGCACGTCAATAATCAAGCGCACGTTATTATCATCAGCTCAAGAAGTGTTATTTCAGATATAGACACGAGCGCAAGCAAGAAAGAGAAACCGCTCACGCTTCAGACTGGCTCGTAAAAACTACAGGGCACAGGGTAAAATCTGCTCTTCTTTATGGCTTTGTGGCTGTTCATCAAGATGACGAAAAGATTCGTTTGAGCCCGGGTCGACCAGGGCTAGTTATTATATGTATATATCATTACGCTGTAATCTCTCGGCTGTGTATTAAAACATGGCGGCTTCTTTGTTTTCATTCTGGCTTGTTGCGTGAGCTCGTGACCAGGGGTGTTGCTAGACATAAAGCTCTACTGGGGCACGCCCCCCCTCAACAAAAAAAAATCAAATAAATAAATAGATTAAAAAAATAATAATATATATATATATATATAATAAATGTATTATTATTATTATACAATTATTATTCTAAATTAAATTAATATGTAACTGGAAAATAATGTAAAGGCACAACTGGAGTGATATGCTAATCATTTAAAAAATCTTTTGCATGAATAATAATTTAATTTGAATGAAATTCTATAGGCAATTCTATAGAATACAAAAAAAGATGTTTAATTATCTGTTGTCTTAGACTAGACACATGGCAGAGAATTAGGCTTATTAAGTTTTACCTCCCTGACTGCATCCCTCCCTTGTGCTTCATACAAAAAATATCTATCAGGAGGCGTGCTTAGTAAGATCACCATCATATTGTTTAAACTTTAGTTTTCTGCGCACATGCAGAAATGCGTCAGGATGTTTTTTGATTAAACTATACTGCTTTTACCAGCGTTGGTTCTGTTGCACATAGAGAATAACGTCTTTATTCTTTTTTATTACCCCTCTTAATACATACACTTGCATATGAAGTAAATCATATCTCAAAGCATTTACTGGGGCACTGGCGATTTTTACTGGGGCACGTGCCCCAGTAAATTGGATCTAGCGACGCCCCTGCTTGTGACGTATCTCTTTAAACCAATAGCGTTCAGCTGCGCGTCTAGCTGCGCCTTTTGGTACTCTTTCTCATGTTTGGTACCCTTTCGAAAGGGTGCTGAAAAAGGGGTACGGTACGGTTCGGTATGCCTTTTGACAGTGGAAACAGCCATAAAAGCGCACCGTACGGTACCATAACACTCAGTGGAAACGGGCATACATTTTTTTTAATTAAATAAATAAATACAAATAAAAAAAGCGTGCCGAACCGTACCGTACCACTTAGTGGAAACGGGCCATAAAACTTCTTCAATCAAGAAGCATTTTCTAGACAAACAAAACAATATTGTGTTGTTTTCAGAAATAACTTGCCTTTATTTTGCTTGTTTTCTTTCATTCTGACTCAATATTTCTGTAAACAAGGCTATATTTGTTGCTCGTCTAGAAAATGCTTCTTGATTTAAGAGTTTTTAGATGTTTGGACTAGAAACAGAAACCTTTTAAACTCATTAAACTTTAATTAAGCAGTGCATTGCATATTGTCTACATTGTACTGAGTGTACTGTGGTATTGTTGTGCAGTGTTCAGTGTCGTGTGGTGAAGGCCTGCAGCAGCGTGTGGTGAAGTGCGCAGAGAAAGATTACTCTGGTAAATATCGAGAGCTGTCGCTGAAGAAGTGCCAGCATGCGCCCAGGCCGTCGGTGGATCTGCAGAGAGTGTGTGTTCAGGCCGAGTGTCCAGCAGCGGGGGCACACTGGTACTCATCGCCCTGGTCTCAGGCAGGTCCAGTCACTAAACATCTCATGGAGAAAAGTAGCTCCTACACTACAAAAAAACATGCATGTTTGTCTTGCTTCTTGATTTAAGAAATTTGAGATATTTGACTAGAAGCATTTTCTACTCAAGCAAAACTGGTTTCATTTTCAGAAATAATGAGCCAAAATGAAGTGAGTTTGTCTTTAAGTGAAGTTTATGTATAAACTAATTTCGAGAGAATCACTTGCTTATGATTGTTCTGTAAATAAATGTGTAAGCTCATTCTCATTGGGTTGACACATTTTCCTCAACATTTTTCAAAACAGTTAACACGAATGTCATTCAAGCTGTCCAAAATCCATTGTTTTAGTTATGGTCACCAAACAGAAACCATCTATTCCTCACCATTAGAAACTACCAACATCAGTATGAAATCACTGAAGCACTGGTTTGACACTCCTTCACAACTCACGGTTCAGAACGCACGTGACCCGCAGATTAATTAATTTATTTTCTAATTTGTCAGTTAATCTAACATTAATAACCGCTGCAGAGAGATCGCCTCCCGCGTCATTCAGATCGCATGCATAAAAGCATTTAGGCTTCCCTGTAAGATATAATGATGACAGGACAAGTTGTGGTGGGACCAGGGCTTAATTTGTGCTTGAACACTCCGGATCCGGCACCTCTGAAATCTGATCCAGCACCTTATTTTAACGATCCCCCTCCTCAACCGCTCTCCTACCCGCCCGCTGTTCACTTTCTTCCGCGACTCCCCAACCCTCTTCACTTTGGTCCGCGACACCTCCGCCTCACTTCCATCTGCGACAGTCCTCCGCCATCCACTGCCCCAACAACCCCAAAGCCCCACCAAAATCACCGCTTAATGAAACATGCCGCTGGTGAATGTTTGACGCTAGTAAAAGCAATTACATTGTGTAACCAACAGATGGCGACAAACCACCATCAAAATGATGTCACTGAATAAGTTTTCAATAATAATACACCTACAGTATAATAAAACATGAAGTTTAATGTGTGAATTGTTAAATCATTGAAGATAAAAATTATTTGTTGTAGATGTTCGATTTCTGTATTTAGCATTATCAGCAACAGTAAATAAAAAATAGACCCAGCGCCAAAACTATCGCGGTACTGCTGCTTCAGCGACGCTCACGCCTCTCACTGACGTGCTGCTTCAGTGTGCAGTATGAAAACTCTAATCTGTGACATGGATGCCGAACAATGACTGTATAAAATATGGACGTTGCAACAGCACCATTTTACATTAAACGCTGTGAAGGAAAAAAAACCCTCGTGACGGGCACAAACTGTCGCAAAAGACTGCTGAAATTGGAGCCTGGGCATGCGCAGAAGGACTGCCTGATGGAGCCAGACGAGGAGCTGCGGAATCGAACTTCCAACCACAAACATCAAATCAACCACGTCCTCTGAACTCCTCACTTGTCCGCCGGCGTCTGCGCTATAACAAAGGCTCGCTAATGTACACTTTGCGTTTACATAGTAGCCTGCGTTTGCTGTTTTATCAACACAAATGGTTGTAATAACGTTTACAAAGGTGGGGTTTTATATAGTGAAGATTTAATCGTGCCAGCTCTGGGCCGCAACGCACATTACTCGCGGGCCTATCCGGCTCGGATGCGGCAACGCTTGCCCGATTCACTCAGCCCGGATGCCTATGGACTCACTGCCCGTCAAACGGGCCAGATGCGGTGGACGTTAGCGAGCCGACGCTGCCACATCTAAGCCGGACTCGTAGGTACAGCAGACAGAGTCAGGCCGAGGGGTAAGTCTCCGGCAGGCGAGAGTCTAGCTGGAACTGGCCCGAGTGTATTTTGCTATCTGGGTGGTTAGGCGTGTATCAGCAAATTGATAAAGCCCTGACCTTACCGAATAAACAGTGTTTCACCAGATCCTGTATGTCAGAAACTATAGTTTACTGCTGAGCAACTCATTTTATGATGGTAAAATAACACAGAAATGGAAGAATAACACTTCAGTCTCCTGCCGAAGCTCCGACGTCTGCTTTGAGAAACTGTCAATCACAGCTGTCAATCACGATGACACGCCCAGCATTAAAATACTGCTCAAAACATACTCTTTACAAAACTGAAGATCTGCACCTATATTAGCTGATAACCAGAGCCTTAACTGACCACAACCAGCTTTCAGAACATTTTATTACAAGTGTGATTAATTTTATTATTTGGTCTCATGTTTTCTTCATTAACACGGAGGAGGCGGGCTTTATGACTTGTACTGCAGCCAGCCCCCAGGGGGCGATCTAACGGCCGAGACCTTCACTCAAAAGCAGGCTTGTGTCACACTTGATGCGGAACCAGGCGTAACCCTAACCCCAACCTAACAGTCTACTTATAATCTAATGAGAATTAGTTGGCATGTAGATGGCAATGCAACTAAATTCAACAAACGGACCATCAAAATAAAGTGTGACCCTAGTGTTCTCTTAAAAACCTCTTGAGAACATTCCATCAACAATATATTAACGTTCTCAGTCAATGAACTCTTAGTGGTCAGATTGAATGTTTTGTAACCGTGGTGTGTGTGTGTGTGTTGTGTGCAGTGTACGGTGTCGTGTGGTGGAGGTGTTCAGATACGCTCGGTGCAGTGTCTCTCTCTGGGACGTCCCGCGTCTGGATGTGTCCTGCAGATGAAGCCGCTCATGTCTCAGGCCTGTAACACAGCCTTCTGCCCCCAGCCGGAGCACAACGGTCTGTACACACTGAGTTTTTGTCTTGTTACTAGTCCAAATATCTAAAGACTCGTAAATCAAGAAGCATTTTCTGGAAAAGTACAAAACATATAGTGTTGTTTACAGCAATAATGAGTCAAAATGAAGTGAGTTTCACCTTAAAACAAGCTAAATAATCTG
>CAIGQZ010030969.1:0-12188 GCA_903798205.1 Danio tinwini | reverse complement strand
CTGAACAACATCACGGTAAAGAATACTTATCCTTTGCCGTTGATGTCCTCTGCCTTCGAGCGTCTGCAGGGGGCGAACTTTTTCACAAAACTGGATCTTCGCAACGCTTATCATTATGTCCGCATAAGGGCGGGGCATGAGTGGAAAACTGCGTTTAATACCCCCAGGGGACATTTTGAATATTGTGTTCTTCCATTCGGGCTTTCCAACGCCCCCGCAGTTTTCCAAGCACTCGTTAATGATGTGTTGCGTGATATGATAGATCAGTTCATTTATGTCTACCTGGATGACATTCTGATATTTTCTCATTCTCTTCAGGATCATGTGCAGCACGTCAGGAGAGTGCTTCAGAGGCTGCTAGAGAATGGGCTTTATGTCAAGGCGGAGAAATGCATTTTTCACGCACAGTCCGTTCCTTTTTTGGGTCACATCGTGTCAGTCGAGGGGGTGCGAATGGATCCAGAGAAGATTCAGGCTGTGGTAAATTGGCCAATTCCAGATTCTCGCAAGGCCCTGCAGAGGTTTCTGGGGTTTACCAATTTTTACCGGCGTTTCATTCGCAATTTTAGCCAGCTCGCCGCGCCTCTGACGTCCTTAACCTCCTCCAGAACTCCGTTCAGGTGGTCGAGCGCGGCTCAGGCTGCGTTCACAAAACTAAAGGGCTGTTTTGTTTCAGCCCCAATTCTGGTGGCTCCTGATCCTTCTCGGCAGTTTGTGGTGGAGGTTGACGCGTCAGAGGTGGGGGTCGGGGCCATCCTGTCCCAACTCTCCTCATCGGATGACAAGATGCACCCTTGCACTTTTTTTCCCATAGATTATCTTCTGCTGAACGCAATTATGACATTGGTAACAGAGAATTGCTGGCTGTCAAGCTTGCGTTGGAGGAGTGGCGTCATTGGCTGGAAGGATCGGGGGTTCCTTTTATCGTTTGGACCGATCATAAGAATCTTGAATACATCAAATCCGCCAAAGGATTAAGCCCTAGGCAGGCTCGGTGGGCGTTATTTTTCGGACGGTTCGATTTTACTATTTCTTATCGACCGGGTTCTAAGAACATCAAACCTGACGCGTTATCCCGTCTTTTTTATTTTTCCGACCGTGTTTCGTCCCTCGAACCCATAGTTCCACAGAAGATTTTTATTTCTGCAGTGACATGGGAGATCGAGTCTAGGGTTCGCACTGCCTTGGATGGGGTAACGCCCCCGGCCGGATGCCCACCGAGTCGTTTGTTTGTGCCAGAGGTGATTCGGTCTGACGTCATTCGATGGGGACACTCTTCCAAAGTGGCTTGTCATCCAGGGGTGAGTCGCACCTTATTTCTGGTTAAGCAGCGATTCTGGTGGCCGGCTATGGTTCGGGATATACGTGAGTTTGTTCTGGCTTGTTCTGTTTGTGCCGTTTCTAAGACTTCCAATCGCCCTCCTGCTGGGTTTCTTCAGCCGCTGTCAGTTCCTTCGAGACCCTGGTCACACATATCGCTAGATTTTGTCACAGGTCTCCTGCCATCCTGTGGCAATATGGTCATTTTGACCGTTGTGGACCGGTTCTTGAAGGCTGCTCATTTTATTCCTCTGCCCAAATTACCCTCAGCCAGAGAGACAGCGGTTGCTGTCATTGATCACATTTTTCGCATACATGGCCTCCCGGCAAATGTGGTTTCTGACAGGGGGCCTCAGTTTGTCTCTAAATTTTGGAGAGAGTTCTGCCGATTATTGGGGGCCACTGTTAGCCTTTCTTCTGGTTTCCATCCTCAGAGTAACGGTCAAACAGAGAGAGCCAACCAAGATCTCGAACGCATGTTGCGATGTTTGGTGTCCCAGAATCCTGCCTCCTGGAGCCAGCAGCTCTCATGGGTGGAGTACGCACACAACTCTTTACCAGTGTCAGGTATGGGCCTATCTCCGTTTGAATGTAGTTTAGGTTACCAGCCACCTGTTTTTCCCAGTATGGAATCCGAAATCGCGGTCCCCTCCGCTCACGCCTTTGTTCAGAGGTGTCGACGCACTTGGAATAGGGCCAGACAGACCCTCCTCCAAGTGGGTGCGCGCACTAAGGCTAAGGCCGATCGGCACCGGTCAAAACCTCCCGTTTACGTAGTCGGTCAAAAAGTGTGGCTTTCATCTAAGAATATTCCTTTGCGTACCGTTTGTAATAAGCTAGCTCCTAAATTTATTGGCCCATTCACTGTCACTAAGATCATTAGTCCGGTGGCAGTTCGCCTCAAACTCCCTCCCGCGTACAGGAGAATTCATCCCGCGTTCCATGTTTCTAAATTGAAGCCTGTTTTTCATACGGCCATAAATCCGCCTACTCCGGTTCCCCCCCCCCGCCGCGTCTCGTAGATGGGGAGACGGTTTATTCGGTTAAGCGTATTCTGAACTCTAGGCGGAGGGGACGAGGATTTCATTACTTGGTGGACTGGGAGGGCTACAGTCCAGAGGAGAAAAGTTGGGTTCCTGCAAGAGACATATTGAATCACTCGCTTATCGATGATTACAATCGCCAGGTGAGCTCGTCAGGGAGCACCAGGAGGTGCTCCTAGAAGAGGGGGTACTGTCACGGTTGCTGTCTGTGCGCACTTCCTGGTATGCCTCTGTTTTTGTCATGTGGTTTGTTTATCAGCTCCACTGATCATTTGTCTCAGCTGTATCTTATTATCTCTGCTATATGTGCTTGGCGTTCTTTTGTACCTGGTCAATTCGTTGTTGCTCAATTGCTCTCTGTGTTTTATTAGGACGCTCGATTATTTTGGATCTGCCTGTTGTCCCAAAGATCTTTCAGATCTGGACATCTTGGACCTGTTCTGTCTCCCCTGCATCCTTTTCTGTTTTGTTTTTTGACCTATTTGTTTCATTCGGTCAATAAAGACCTTGCAATTAGATCCTCCCTGTTCTGTATTTTTTTATAACGCGCGACAGGAGGAGGAGAAAGAGGCAGCATAGAGAAAAGAAAGTTAAGCCGAGGTAATAAATTCATTTTGACGGTAGAGATTTTGCCTTGAAGAGAGACTTTAAGATTATTCCACCTTTGAGTATCACTTTTAATCTTGACTAAAATGTTATTAAAATTATTTTTGGCAATTTTATGAATGTTTTTACATATGGCTATGCCCAAATATATAAAAGAATCTTTAATAGGAATAAATGAAGGGATAGGAGAGTTAACTTTAACACTGTTGATTGGCATTAAAGCAGATTTGTTCCAATTTATTTTATACCCTGATAAACTACTAAAGTGATCAAATTCCTTAATAATACTGGTTACTGACACATCAAAATGGTCCAAATATAGGATAATGTCATCAGCATATAATTAAGTAATATGATTATGGTCATGAATGTTAATCGGTGAGACATCAGAGTTTCTAATAACTTGTGCTAGTGGTTCAAGGGATAAACAAAATAATAAAAAAGTGGACATCCCTGCCTTGTTCCACGCTGTAAAGAGAACGGGGGGGGGGGTTAGTTTAGTCCTCCTTAATTAAGCTGTGAATTACCTTCTCCATGCAAAAGGCAAGAGTTTTAGCATACATTTTTAGATCGCATGGGATAAGTGAGATTGGTCTATAACTGGAAAAGTGTAATGAATCTTTACCATTTTTAGGAAGCAATGATATCAATGATGTTTTTTGGTCTCAATGAAATGTACCATATTTAATTGCAAAATTAAATGAATCAAGCATGAGTCCCTACCTTATCCCATATTTCTAAATATAATTCAGGAGGGAGGCCATCTAGGCCCGGTGACTTGCCCTTCTGAAGGCTTTTTAGTGTTTCATGAAGCTCCTCCAGGCTTAACGGGGTCTCCAGAGAGTCTTTATCTATCTGTGTGATGCAAGGCATTTCTAATTTTTCCAAGTACTCCTTACAAGCAGACTCATCAAAAATGGTTTCTGTTTTGTAAAAATTTGTGTAAAACTCACATTCTTTCAACCTGAGGGCCAGTAAGTGGCTAGGTCTCTCTGATTCATAATTGTATTTTTGTCTCGTCCTATGTAATATAAACTCTGCCTTTGATTGTGAAAGTAAGTCATATTCCTCTTTCAAGGAGGACAGTTGTGTTGCTTGTTGATCAGAAAAGTTTTGTTTTTGTACGTTTTGTAAATATTGGATCTTATTTTCCAGACATGTAAATTGGCGGGTTCTTGCTTGGGCTAGAGCAGATGAAAATATAGATATACAGCAGAAGATATACAGAATCCTTATATTATACACTTCATCGTTTACCACAGAATTTGAGGGTCTACCTCACAAGATATATTCCTTTCGAGAGATTCCTTTATATGATTTTTTAGTGAATTAATGAATGATTGGTTATTTAGCAGTGATGTATTAAAACGCCATCTAGGGGCCTTAGTCTTAATGTTGGAAAGGTGAATGTTACATTATACTGCAGAATGATCCGATAATAAGATTGGTAATATAGAGATGGAAGAGTTAAGTGAAATTAGAGATGGGCTGAGAAATATGTAATCTATCTCAGAGAAAGTCTTATGTCTATTGGAAAAAAAAGTGAAGTCCTTAGATGTAGTATTTTGGATTCTCCAAAGATCAATCACATTAAGTTCAGTGATAAATTTATTCAATAACTTAGAGGATGCATTAGCTGTAGTATCAGGGTGAGTTTATCTAGTGCAGGATTTAGAACAGCATTAAAATCACCACCCATTACTAAAGGACAATCGATCTGCTCAAGTAATATATTGGAAATATTTGTGAAAAATGTACTGTCTGCTTCATTCGGACCATAAATGGAGACCAGTGCTAATCTATCATTATGTATTTTGCAGCGTATAAAGACAAATCTACCTTCCTCGTCATTCCCAGTATGTTCAATAGTTAACTGTAACTTCCTTTGAACTAAGATGAGCACCCCCTTAGTTTTATTATGTGCACAAGAATAGGCTGTCAATTTGTAAAACTTATTTTGAAAACGTGCCACATCGCATTGTTTTAAATGAGACTCTTGTATCAGGGCACAAGAGATCGATTTGCGGTGTAAATTTTCTAATACCCAGGTATGCTTAACAGGAGAATTTAGGCCATTCACATTCAATGCTAAAATATTCAAATATTCAAAAACAAAAGCATTGACTTATTTCTAGTTACTTGTAAACATTAGTATGTATCCTAGATACCAACCTATCTAAATGTATAGTTCTTTTCAAATAAAAGCTAGATAAATAAGAGTATTGATGTCTGTTGAAGGACATAGAAAAAAAATAGAAAAAGGAACAACAAACACTTGTGAACAACCAAAACAGACCGCACATTACCGAGAGTGTAGATCTGCGTGAACAACAAAAACAAATGTTGATGCGTAACCAGTCCACTTTAACGCAAGACATGTCCCCAAAAGGCCCACTAAGCCAGAAACATAATGGTTGACCCTGCTCTCCATTAGCCCAAAAATAATAATAATAATATCAAATAAAAATAAAATAAAAACCTTACTATTTACCAGTCCGCGGATGGGCGTGCAGGGCATTAGGAAGATCCCAAAAGGAAACTAACAAGTGTCCATGGGCATCTTGTTATTGTCCTCTTCAATTGCAGATGATCGCCACCGACCTTGTCTGTAATTTTCTCTCGTTGAGCTGAGGAGATGGAGATGGTAGCTGTTGCTTTCTCTTTGTTTTGTAGCGCTGCAGAGTATGTCTTCAGTGGCAGTGAAGTAACAAAATCCTCTGCCTTCTGAGGAGAGTCGAATGTCATATGTTCACCTTTGTGCCGTAGCTTAATTACCGCGGGATAGGTGAGGAAGGGCTGGAGACCAAGTGCTGTCATCTTCTTCAGGACTGGATTAAAGCTCTTTCTCTTGGTAGTCGTGGCTGAACTGAAGTCAGGAAAAAATAGTAGCGTGACATTGTCCTGTGTATATTTCACCAGATATGCCTGCCGAGCACCTTTTAGGATCGCTGATCGGTCATGCCATCTCAAAGCACGGAAAATGAGAGTGCCTGGCCGATCAGAATTTTTCCTTCCATCATACACACAATGGGCCCGGTCGATCTCTATATCACGGCCTTTTAGTGAGGGGAAGATTGGATTTGAGGAAGCCCGCTGCATCAGAGCCTTCTGCCCTCTCCGGCAACCCCACTAGTCGTACATTATTCCTCCTGTTTCTATCCTCCATGTCCGTAATTTTTTCGGTGAGTTGTTGATTTCTTAAGTAGATTTCTTAAGTTTGTGACTGTCCTGTCCTCATGTGCAGCTGTTTAAACTGAATCGACCCGGTCACGTGTCTGTTTAGCCGCGATGGTTAGCTTTTCAACTTCTGTCTTTAGCTCTTTTACAGAATTGTTGTTAGATTTGTATATCTAAATGTAGATTACGGAGTGCAGGTGTCAGTACAGAGTCTATTGCTTCTCTTACAGTTGAGGCCACTACTGAATCGAGAGAACTTTGCTGTTCCGTAAGCACTAGCTTGATGCCGTTAGCAATAGCAATGTCGAGATCCTCTCTGGAGATGGTGGAATCTTTGAATTTCTTCTTAATTGGCGATTGTTCACTCTCTCTTTTCCAGCTGTCTTTGACCGCTGTCGTACTCATAGTGGGCTAAATAAAGAGTGATTCAAAATTTACTGACAGGATATATAAAATTTCTAGCAAAATGAGCAGAGCGAGAGACTATGCGTGCATTGCTGCCGAAGGGTCACGTCATCCCTTCTAAATATGATATATTAAAACAAAAAAAAAGCAGGAGCAAAATGACTTCTTGCTCCTGCCTAGAAATCCCTTACCGAGGGAAACGCTTTGTATGCATTATATAATCTGTCCATCTGGTCAGAGTTTTATTGATGTTGTCAAATGCTGTCAAACTGTTATATGTAATTTGTTTATAAAATACCAAACAAATGAGGACACAAAACCATTGTGTCTTTAAGACAGAACAGTTGTGCATATGGGACATGGGACAGATGTTTTTTCACTAATTGCTAACAGGAAAACAATGATGATTATAAACAGTGACTTAAGGAACTCCCATACATTTGTGTTTCTTGAGATTGCATTGGTAATTGGTAATCAGGGGTTGCCACAGCGGAATGAACTGCAAACTATTCTGGCATATGTTTTACACAACATATGATCTTCCAGCCACAACCCAGTACTGGGAAATACACAAATACACTCTCACATTCACACACACACTCATACACTATGGCCAATTTAGTTCATCCAATTCACCTTTACCGCATGTCTTTGGACTGTGGGGGGAAACAGAGCACCTGGAGAAAAACAACACAAACATGAGGGAACATGCAAACTCTACACAAAATATCAACTGGAATGGCCCAGCTGGAACTTAAACCAGCAACCTTCTTGCTGTAAGGTGACAGTGCTAACCACTCAGCTGTCTTGAATAAATGTTACTTAATTGAATTAATTTTACTTTGTCTTTAATTAAATTTTGCCATAAGGTTGTGTTCACCGCAGACTCGCTTTGCTTGGGGCAATAGCTCTTAAATTAAAAGATAGTACACTTAAAATGAAAATGTCTTCACTACTCACACTCAATTGGTTCTAAATGTTTTCTATCTTCTTGTCATGGTTCAGGAAGGATGAGGGCGTGAGGACTCAAATGCAACATAAGATGGCTTTTTATGTAATAAAAACAAAACAAAAAGACAACAAAAAACACCAGGGGGGGGGGGGGGGATAACAAAAACACAAAGGGGTAAACAAGCTTGCCTGGGCAGGCAAGACAGGACTGGAGCAGGAACACAAGGGAGTATAGACGACGAACTGGCACAGGACAGAAGACATGAGGAGAATATAAGCAGAAGTAAATTAACACACAAACAGGTGAACCTAATGAACTAATAATGGGTTAACAATTAGACTAGACAATAGATGGGAGAGCACATGACATGATTGCTGCATCCCAATTCGCATACTATCTGTCCTAAATAGTATTTGAAAATAGAATTAGTATGTCTCAAATCATAGTATGTCGAAAAGAGTAAAGGTTCCCGGATGGTTTACTATTTCCGGTCAATATGTTAAGTGTAGAAGCGTCCATACTCTGACCGCTGATATTGCCCACAGTGCATTGCGCATTGGACATGAAATTGATTAGAACCAAACACGGGTGAAAAGTGTAAACAAACTACAAACATGATGGACGCGCGAGACCAACCGTCAAGTAGAGAGGCTTCGGTAAAGATGTTTGTATGACTGTTAATTAATATCCTGCCCACTGGAAAATATTGAAATCTCATTTTCTGTGTTATATTTCATCTGCAACAACAATACTGAACTTATATAAAGACATGTTTGAACATTAACGTCTGAATGCATAAATATCCAAACACCTGAGGAGATTTCTCTGCATAAAAGACTCTTGCATGGCAAATTAACCTGCTGCTGCTTCTCCAATAAGGTAGGAAATTAAATACTACAGAAATGTGGACGATGTGTGGAGAATCGACAGGGCTCATAAGTAAGCAACATAACGATCTGTTAATGAGGAAGTAGTGTGTCCCAAAGCTTGCATACTCTTCTGTTACACACTCAAACGTATGTATTTTTCCTTTACAAAAAAAGTATGTACTTTTAGGGCATAGTATAAGTATGCAAATTGGGATGCAGCAAAAGAGACAACACAAGCCATGTGCTCACATAAAGCTGCGGTCACACTGGACTTTTCTCCCCATAGACTTCAGCTGCGGTCACACTGGACTTTTTTTCCCATAGATTTCCATTCATACGCACGCAAATGCGTTAGACCGGAAACGCAGAGTCATGCGTCATGTTTCGCATTTCGCTGAGGTGCAAAGTTCAAGCTTGGTGAACTCTGACCTGTGAAATCGCATCACTTTACTGCGTGAGACCAAGCCAGGATCAAAACATGACCTCTCTGAACAGAAATTTAAAACATTGAGCAATCGCTCACTTTTTTAAAGCCTAATTGTCAGAGAACTCATTAATTGTGCGTTCAAAATAAATGGACAAGACTGAAGCACGCGGCCACAATGTAAACAAAGAGCCACGTGCTTGAACACATAGACACAAGACATGAGCACACGATAATTTAAAACACCTTACTGTGCGCCAACCGAAATCAAAATCAATCAGACTGAGACGCTGAGAATGAAACAGTGCGATGCCGACAGAACAAAACACAAACACGAATACAAGAATGCGCGCATCCCAAGCAAACAGACCACGCGCATCCACATCAAGCGACAAGACAGAGCTAGTGTCCGGACTCTGCCACCAAAACAAGAATTTACAAGACCAGAGTGGCAGAACCCTGACACTTCTGCTGAACACAATTGGATATTCTGAAGGATTTTGGAAACCAGTAGTCATTGATAGCCACAAAAGTCAATGCTGTTTGGAAAATTTCTATCTATTTGGAGTACATACTTTAAACACAATTGAACTAATAAACTTTATGTGATTGATATTTTTTTGTTAAACATAAATTAGATAAAAAAGCACAATATTTATGTAATAATATCAATAAATCCAATGTGCTTTAAAAAATTGTATTCATGTAAAACACAGTATATTTAATGTATTGTGTAAAGTATGGAGTTGCATTAATTCTGCCCCAAATATTAAGTAAACCGATCTCAAAATTGAACAAATTGGATCTGGCTTTTTTACACCATATTCATATCTTTTAACTGATAAAATCTTATAGTAGACTAAATACATTTTAAAAACTGACAAATTAAAGGTGGAGCAGTGGCGCAGTAGGCCGTGCTGTCACCTCACAGCAAAAAGGTCACTGGTTCGAGCCTCGGCTGGGTCAGTTGGCATTTTTGTGTGGAGCTCCCATGTTCTCCATGTTGCATGTTCTCCCTGCGTTCGCGTGGGTTTTCTTCCGGGTGCTCCGGTTTGCCCCCTACAGTCCAAAGACATGCAGTACAGGTGAATTGGGTAGGCTAAATTGTCCCTATTGTATTGAGTGTGAATGAGTGTGTGGATGCTTCCCAGAGATGGGTTGCGGCTGGAAGTGCATCCGCTGTGTAAATTCGTGCTGGATAAGTTGCCGGTTCATTCCGCTGTGGTGACCCCAGATTAATAAAGGGACTAAGCCAAAGTGGTGGGCTGTTATCGGAATATTAAGTATTTTTAATGCTTATACTTTTTGAAATAACAAATTATGCCATTCGAGTTGATCACAAACATCCACATAACTAGAGAAAAGGGAGCAATGTCTGGCTCCAGGTCTACTTACCTCATAGACTAGCAGAAAGAGAGAGACAGGTCTGGCTGCTCTCTTTGCCAAGTATGATGAGAAAACCATTCTCATATCCCCCATCATCTGTTAAACACATTTACATAGGCACAAAATCGGTGTTATATGCATACTGTATACAGTGGCTTCAAAACGTGGACACTTTTCAACTTAAAATATGAATGCCATTGATTTATATAAAACATCAAACTAAATGGCACCAACAAACGGATGATGAATGATAGCAGAATACTTCAGCTTTTAACTGGAGATTTCACAGTGACAGTAACTGAAATGATTTTAGGTTTCAGTATAATTGTTGGATCAGTTTTGGGTTTGGTGCTGGACATCACCAGGAGTACTGAGACTGTGGTAAACTCTGTTAGTAATGAAATAGTTTGGTTTCCTGTCAGTAAATAATGTATCCCAGAGTTAGTCAGGGAGACTACTTAGTTTCGAAATTAGTTAGACAACAGCACATTAGGGGACTATAAATACAAACTTTGAAAACAAAATTCTGGGTTGTTTTAATTTGAATTAATTTAAATTAACCTATTGTTGGGTTTGTCCATATTTGACAACCAAAGTGTTATAAATGGGGGAAGCTGTTTAAAATTTATTGCAAGCTGAAACTGTTTTGTGTAAATTAAATTTTTTAAAAATGTGAAAATGGTGTCATCGCGTGTATTACATGTTAAGTCTACAGACAAGAGAGTACCTCCCAACAAAAAAACAACAATGGTTTACTACAGAAAAGCTTGTGTTTCTTCACAAAGATCCAACTACTGGACTGGTATGTATAATACAGCATTTTTATTTGCTGATTGGTTTGAAAAGGGTTTGTTTTAACAACACTGCAATATAATTTAATACATCAGTGTGGTCTAAATGCATCCTAACTTAGCTTGAATAAGTTCAGGATGAATAAAAACCAGTGAATCATAATCAAACTTATTGCATTCTCATTTAAATGCTCTGAAACTGAAGCTGTAGTCTAACTATTAATACAAGTTCAAAAGTATTTTAACTTGTATTTTTTATGTCATTTTGTTAAAATATATAAAAAAATCATATATATTTTTAACATCATAATAGTTAGAATTTTCTTTCAATAATATAAAAAATCACATTTGTTGGCAATTTCTTCTAGTCAAAAGTTTTTCTTCTAGTTTTTCATAATTTGCAAATTTTTTTTTATTTTTTATTTATTTATGATTTTGAATTGCATTATGGGTCCAACACAGAAGATTATGGTCCCATAATGCAATTCATAACTGTAAATACCCCCCCCCTCCCAAATTATTAGCCCATTTATTTTTTCCTCCAATTTCTGTTTAAGGGAGAGAAGTTTTTTCAACACATTTCTAAACATAATAGTTTAATAAATCATTTCTATTAACTGATTTATTTTATCTTTGCCATAATGACAGTAAAACAGGTTTTTTTTTAAATTAAAAATGCTTTTATTCTAGTCGAAATAAAACAATTAAGGCTTTCTCCAGAAGAAAAAAATATTATCAGACATTCTGTAAAAAATTTCCTTGCTCTGTTAAACATCATTTGTAAATTTTAAAAAGAGAAAAAAATAAATAAAAGGGCTAATTATTCTAACTTCAGCTGTACATATAATTTTAGTCAACTAAAATAATTGAATAATTGTAAATTAACAGTTTTACATATTTTGTGATTAATGATTTCTTTTTTATTTATTTATGATTTTAAATTGAATTTCTTTCAAATGGGCCCTTGATCCACCACAGCAGATTATGGTACCAAAATAAAATTCACAACTGTAAATAACAACAAAAACAAAAAAACGTATGTAATATATTGAAGTCAGAATTATTAGCTTCCCTGAATTATTAGCCCCCCTGTTTATTTTTTCCCCTAATTTCTGTTTAACAGAGAGAAGATTTTTTAAACACATTTCTAAACATATTTTAATAACTCATTTCTAATAACTGATTTATTTTATCTTTGCCATGATGACAGTAAAT
>CAIGQZ010030952.1:0-10289 GCA_903798205.1 Danio tinwini | reverse complement strand
CACACAGTATAGATATAAAAACTTTTTTTTTTACAACAGACTTTGCCATGATACTTGCCACCCCCAAAAATACGTCCTTCTCTGCCCACTCGCCCGCTTTCTAAACTCTGGAAGACTCAGGTTAACCTTCAGTGGCTCGTCTCTCCCACACATGCTGCAAGATTTCCAGTGTTGCACATGGAGAGCTCTGGGCATTTGTTCAGTTTTTACAAGTTGACGGTCTTGCATTTGACTCCTGTACGGCTTTTCAAGCAATTTCTTACATCATGCACAGGCGATGTTACTTCACACCCTTGTTCTTGCTCAACACAAGCCATTAGGAGACAGTCTGAGCACCAAAGACTTGGGGGAAAGAAGAGAGCTTATACTGTAAAAATAAGATCTGTTAAAAAAAAAAAATTCCATTTATTTTTTGGTTGTGAATTGCATTATGGGACCTTGATCTCTGCTCTGACGACTCTTTATGTTGAAATTTCAACAGTTTAACAAAGTGACTTTTATTGACAGTTTTAGTAGTTTGAAATATTACAATGTATAAGAAGTGAAGTTTATGTATAAACTAATTTCAAGAGGATCAAGTGCTTATGATTGTTCTCAGCTGTCCTGCATTAACCCATGATCAATTATTTAATCAGACAACTCCTAACTTACTATAAATAACCAGAGTTTTCTTATCTCAATATCTTCGTCTTGAAGAACCCCCCCCCCCACCCACCCACCCACCTCTACTTTCCCTCCTTTTTAGATGGGCGACACAGTGGCCCAGTGATTAGCACAGTTGCCTCATAGCAAGAATGCCGCTGGTTTAAGTCCCAACTAAATCTGTCGGCATTTCTGTGCGGAGTTTTCGCTTGTTCTCCCCGTGTTCGCGTGGGTTTTCCCCGGGTTCCCCGGTTTCTTCCCACAGTCCAAATAACACGCACCCTAAGTAAATTGAACACTCAAAATTAATACCATAGTCAAGCTCTAAGCAAGCACTCCTCTCCTCAGTCATTCATTTCCACCATTCAGCTAGAATAAGCAGGGGGAGTTTATCGAGATCTACCTGAGCTCAAACTCCCCTGTCGCCCTGCAAACGGGAGGGAGCCCAGGGCTCGAGGATCTTACAAGCTCAGGGCTCTCTCCCGGGACAGCATGCCAAACAAGTTTTATTATCAATCATCAGCTAAGTGTGAACTCTTGAAATAATATATAGAGGAATAAGTCTGCAAAATAACAATAAATGCACTGGCAGTTTATTACAAGGTTTTTGTAGTGTAATATACAACACCAACCCAGACAATATATCATTTCAAACTATTAAAAAGGTTAATAAAAGTCACTTTTTCAAATTTTTGTAAGGTTAAAAGGTGTCGGAATAAAGATCAATGTCTCATAATCAGGGCCGGATTAAGAACATAATGGGCCCTGGGGCTATAGCAAAACCAAGGGCCCCATTTATTTTATCGCCTCACAATTATACCTTTTTTTGCTATTATTATTATTAGTATTAATTTGCAAATTAATATTATTATCTACACTGTAAAACCCAACAGACAACTTTATCAAATGAAATGAGTGTAGTTAAAATTTACTGAAAGTTAACTCATTTGAAAAGAGTTTTGAACTCAGTGTTAAAGGTAATGAGTTAAATAAATACCTCATTACTTCAACTTAAATGGAGTAAGTTCACAGTACTCATATAGATTTGTTTTTTTAACTCAAATGGTTTGTTGCAATCGGTTTCCTCAAATGGTTTGAGTTGGCTTAACTTATTGGGTTTTACAGTACTCAGTTGGTTTGAGTTCTCTTCATTTATTGGGTTTCATTGTGCTCAAATTGCTTCGTTTACTCAAATAATTAAGTTCACAGTACTCATTAGGATTAGTTTTTGAACTTAAATGATTTGTTGCAATCGGTGTCCTCAAATGGTTTGAGTTACCTTAGCTTTTTGGGTTTTACAGTGTAATTTTTCACTATTTGAGTTATATTTGATTATTATAAATGTTTTCTATTTTACTAAAGTAGGCGTACAAGCATACAAAATTAATCACATAACATGAACTTTATTTTTTAAACAGGCTGCCAAAATCAGCAATGAAAAACACACACACACACACACACACACACACACACACACATTTGCAATACTGTACTTCTTAAATGAGGGCTTTAAAATAAATACTTTAAGTAGGGCTATCTTTAAAAACTTTACTTTAAACTTTAGCTGAGCACAAATCCCTGAAATATCTTTAAAAGCCATGCTTCTAATTGCCCATTTGGTCTCAAGTCAATCAATTACAAGAGGTTAGCATGTCTTTCCCTCAGATATATTGTCTGCTTCAGATTATTAACGTCATTTTTATAAAAGGGGAAATGCATTAATTTAAAAGTTTGCATTCTAACTGATTGAGTTAGACATAAACCATGTATTTTCTTGCGATAGATGCTCCACAACCATGAGCATTTTGATTACTGTGTGTGGGCTATTTGATTTGTTTGCACTCTCTGTTATATTGTTTGAGGGAAGGATTGTTCAGGCGCGTGGCCGAGACAGTGCTTCAGTCCATTACGCCCCATTCACACGGGGCGTCAGCGTCAACGCTTCCCATTCACTTTAAATGGGTGACGTCAGGATTTATGCTGGATAAGTTGCCATTTTATTCCCCTGTGGCGACCCCAGATTAATTGTGGCGACCCCTGAAAAGGGACTAAGCCGGAAAGAAAATGAATGAATGAATGAATGAATGAATGAATCACAAAATATGTAAAACTGTGGATAATTTTGACAGTGTACTTTGAAAAACTGACTTCTGTTGTGTATTTCTAGCTAGAATAATACCAGACACGTCCATTAAAGAATTATCATGGATAATCATTGCTCTTTCTAAATCTATCCTGATAGAGCCCGGGTTCGACAAACAGCGATAGGATGATTTCCATTAAAACATGACTATGTCCCTCCAGTGCTGTTACTGTCATGGTTAATCATATCTCCAGCTCTGCCAAGCGCCAATGGCATTGTGCCTTTTACCTGCAGGCCTGGAACATTTTCACCGCCCACCTTGCCAACCTTGACACAGAATTGCGATCGTATCATCATGCTTCTCTCAACCGTATTTTACCTTCTGCACTCGTGCTCGTTCAGGGGACATTTCCCTCGCAGACGAAATGTAGGTTATTTCGTTTAACATTTTGCCTTATGAGACCTCAAGGTATCATCAGGAGCCGCGTGCATTAATTATTTATTCACTTAAAAAAATATTTGTGCTGCTTGTTCAAATTACACAGTACAACATATTTGTTTTATTCAACAGAAATGAGTGTACAGTAAACAAACACACATGGTATATTTTATGGTGAACTTCTGGCAACCACAGCTGCTGGTATTTTACCGTATATTTTACTCGTTATTTTTTACAGTGATTTATAATGAGTTGAATCAACACAATTTTTGTGATTTTTTTGATAACTTTGATAATTTTATGTTCAATCAACTTAAATTTGTAAAAACAAGCAAGTTAACTTAATTGATTTATGTTGGGTCATTATGAAAGATTTGTATGGAGCGCTGCATTTTTTACCAGGGCTTAATTTTTTATCTAATTTTACAGATTCCCCTCCTCACAAGCACCCCCACCCTGTTCTTCCCCTCTTCACTTTCTTCTGCAACAACTCACCACCCTCTCTTAACTTTGGTCCATGACACTCCACCCACCACCCCTTCCCTGCACCAACCACCACCCCCAGTCCCCCTGCCGCTCTTCAATTTTGTCTGTAACACCCTCAAACACCCCCTCCCCCCACCCAATTAAGCACTGCGTATATATTGTTTTGTTTTTTTACTCGAAAAATGACGGTAGTCGATGACTCAGATTTTATGATCCAATAAGTACCACAAGATCATCTTTATTGTTCAATTAAAGTAAATTCAATAAATGTAGCCATTGATATACATACTGGGAAAAACTAATTCTATGGAAGTCAATGGTTACAAGTCTTCAACATTCTTAAAAATATTTTCTTTTGTGTTCAACAAAAAAAAAGGACAGCCATAACGATTTGGATTGAGTGAAAAGCGAGTAACTGATGACAGACTTTTTTTGTATTTTGGGTGAACTATCCCTTTTAGCTACACTGTAAATCCCAAAAAGTTAAGGTAACTCAAACCATTTGAGGAAACCAATTGCAACAAACCATTTAAGTCCAAAAACTAATCCTAATGAGTACTGTGAACTTAATCCATTTGAGTAAAATGAAGCAATTTGAGCACAGTAAAACCCTATAAATAAAGAGAACTCAAACCAACTGAGTACTGTAAAACCCAATAAGTTAAGCCAACTCAAACCGTTTGAGTAAACCAATTGCAACAAACCATTTGAGTTGAGAAAAAAACGAATGTATATGAGTACTGTGAACTTACTCCATTTAAAGGTGCAGTATGTAAGTTTGACACCCAGTGGTTGAACTAGGTATTGCACTCCTGGATCATAATAAACGCAAGTGCGGGTTGCCAGATTAAGTACATGAGTAAGTGATTTAAACTGTGTTCTAAATAAAGGCAACAACATGCAATAGAGGGAATATTTTCCAAATTAAAAGAAGTTTTGGTTCTAACCAACACCTCGAATTGATATATTAGAAACGGCTTCTATTTCTCACAGGTGAACATGTGAAACCTATGTCAGTGATCACCTCAGGTAAACCTCGTGTGCTTTATTCAGTGCTAAATGCTAACAATGTGAGTTTGAATAGATTTTGAACCTTACCGTTTTGTGAGTGAGTGCATATTCTGTGCTTCTGAAAGGCTGTATTTACATTTCTGTCGTGTTTTGTCTGGTGCAAACAGCCAAACTGCACATTACTGTGTATCTCGTCACAAAGTGTGTTGTTAGGACACGCGGTTACAATGTAACCTGCTCACCTAATGTTTACGTTCGTAATATTTATATAATTCGCTAATTAATAACCTCATGTGGAACTGAATCGGTCTCATTTTGACGTCTGATGCTGTCTATTTCGGTCACAGACGCATGCTTTCAGAGCCTTTCTGAATGAATGAATGAAATACGCTGTTTTCCAACAAGGCAACCCGGAGTGCTGAAATATAATTGGCTAAACTGGCATTGTGCAGGTTAAATTTACCTAAACAAAGACAGCGTTCAGGCACGGAAAAAACATTTACAAAGCAGAATATCTGACTTCAGCATTGTTTTACAGTATGTTCACTTAGCATGTTTCTTAAATATCCGCACACATATTATGGGATTTTTATGCTTCATAAGAGTGAAAAACTTACATACAGCACCTTTAAGTTGAAGTAATGAGGTATTTAATTAACTCATTACCTTCAACACTGAGTTCAAAACTCTTTTCAAATGAGTAGAATTAACTTTCAGTCAATTTTGAGTTAACTACCCTCATTTCATGTGATCAAGTTGACTGTTGAGTTTTATAGTGTATTCACACAAATATCATAGCCACTGCAAATCAAATGCACTTAGTAATCTTGTACTATTCTTCTTTACACAAGCAGAATATAACAGGCCGTTTTCTACACTCATGCTTGTCCATGTGACATTTTCCCTCTTAAACAAAATGTGAGATATTTCGTTGAACATATAGCTTTATAAGAACTCAAGGTGTTATCAGGAGCCATGAGTATTAGTTATTTATGAAGTGTAAATCTTTTTGACTCACAAAGTGGCAGTAGTTGATTACTTTTATTTTATGATACATTAAGTACCACAATATCATCTTTAATGTTTTACTGAAGCAGAAAAGTTGCTTGTAGCCATTGACATCCATACTAGGAAAAAACTATTCTATGGAAGTCAATGGTTACAGGTCTTCTACATTCTTAAAAATGTCTTCTTTTGTGTTCAACAAAAAAAAAAAGCACAAAAGGTTTGGAACAAACAAAGAGTGAGTAAATAGCAACATAATTTTTATATTTTGGGTGAACTATATCCTTTTAGCTTTTCATACAAATGATTCCATACAGCCACTGCAAATCAATATTCTTCTAGTAATCATTTCAGTTATCTATTTCACAAGTACAATATACAGTAGCAGGCTGTTTTCTGCACTTGTGCTTGTCCAGGTGACATTTTCAAACAAAATGTGGGATATTTGTCTATAACATTTTGCTTTATAAGAGCTTAAGCTATAATCAGGAGCCATTTGTATTAATTGTTTATTTAGTGTATATCGTTTTTTATTTTTATTTTTTGACTCACAAAGTGATGGCAGTTGACGACTTGGATTCTATGATCCATCAAGTACCACAAGATCATCTTCAATGTTTTACTAAAGCAGAAAAATGCCTGTAACCATTAATATCCATACTAGAAAAAAATAATTATATGGAAGTCAATGGTTACAGGTCTTCAACATTCTTAAAAATATCTTCTTTTGTGTTCAACAAAATAAAGAAGCCCTAAAGATTTGGAATGAGTAAAGAGCGAGTAAATGATGACAGAATTGTTTATATTTTGGGTGTATAAAAATATGTAATATATTTTATTATTTTTAATATTAACTATCCCTTTTAGCTATTCACACAAATGATTCCATATAGCTCCTGCAAATCAAATGTCCTTACTTTAGTAATCTTGTACTATTTTTTTTTCACAAGCACAGTATAACAGGCCATTTTCTGCACTCGTACTTGTGATTTTTAGCTTATTTTTATTACAATTACGCACATTCCCCTTGCAAAACCCTCGTTATTGAAATGCTTACAGACATTTTCTTTATGTCCTTATTATCATTGCTCTCAATGGTGATTCTCATTAGATTCTCATTACTGTGATGTAATTTGACTCCTTTATTATTTAAATGAGCTAGAAGTAGTTAAAAGAAGAAAAGCACCATGATGTGTAAGTACCACAAATTTACGTAATATCATTATCAAGATGATTTTCACAGTACGGTAATGAGAATTTGAGGGGGGATAATGAGTTTGAAAATAATGTCCAAAAGTCATAATGGCCTTAAAAAGGCTTAATTCTATCTAAAGGAAACCTGAATTAGGTTTAAAACGAGTTGCATATCATGAAAATGTACTTTTTTTTCCTGTTTATAAGCTGGTCTTTTCAGTGATGGAAAGAGTACTGAAAAATCATACGTAAAAGTACCATTACTTGCTCAAAAATCTAGTGCAAGTAAAGTGGAAGTGTTGTAAATATTATTCACAATTAGTAAAAAGTAGCTCTTTTTAAACCGTAATGTAATGTAATGTGTATTTATGTAGTGCATTTATTGTGTATGGCCATACACCCAAAGCGCTTCCCAATCATGGGGGGGTTTGTCTCTCCACACCACCACCAGTGTGCAGCATCCACTTGGATGATGCGACGGCAGCCACAGGACAACGGCGCCAGTGCGCTCACCACACACCAGCTACTGGTGGAGTGGAGAGACAGTGATAGAGCCAATTTGGTGGATGGGGATGATTGGGAGGCCATGATCATAAGGACCCATTGAGGGACTTTGGCCAGGACACCGGGGTTACACCCCTACTCTTTACGAGAAGTACCATTGGATTTTTAATGACCACAGAGAGTCAGGACGTCAGTTACATCTCATCCGAAAGACAGCGCCCACTGACAGTATAGTGTCCCCTTCACTTTTACTGGAGCATTAGGACTCACACAGAGCACAGGTTGAGCACCCCCTACTGGCCTCACTAACACCACTTCCAACAGCAACCTAGTTTTCCCATGTGGTCTCTCATCCAGGTACTGACCAGGCTCAGCCCTGCTTAGCTTCAGTGAGTAAGCAAGAGTATTCACTGTGAAATGTTGATGCATCTATACAATTTGTGCTTGTACGTGTGTGTAAACGTAACATTCTCTAGTGCATTTAGTAATTGTTTAGGACCTTTTGGCATCATCATACAGTAAACATCCAGGCTGTCACGGATGAAAGTGAGAAGTGGTGGTGGTGGTGGTGGTGGTGTGTGTGTGTGTGGGGGGGGGGGGGGGGGGGGGGTCTGGTGGTCTAAGGTTGCGGACAAAAGTAAAGAATTGGGTAATCCCTAATAGTAAGTCTGGGGGCACAAAAATTAAAATAAAAAATTTGGGGGCCCTTAAAATCAACCTAACACACAATTAAGTTGACCCCCCAAAAAACTCAAGAATTGTGTTGTTTCAGCTCATTATAAATAAGTAGTCTGAACAAACAGCAAACGTAATTTGTTAAGTGTATAGACCCCAAAATGTTCCCGTATTTCCAGGCATCCTTATTAATTAATCTTCAACGGGAGATCTGGCGTGAACTCCACGATGATCTGATCTCCAAAAACAAAATGAGCTAAGCAGATGAGTAACAGTCTGCATCTGCTGTCTCCCTCTGACACCCTTCCACCGTTAGTGAGCAGTAAAGCGAACAGGACTGTACGATTGATCAGTAAGAAAATAAAGACACACACATAGAGAGGATGAACACTGGGACATAGCGAATGTTTCAGAGGCTGAGACCTTTAATAGCGTAGGACGCTGCGATGAGGAGGCTGGATCTTCAGCCTGACATGACACTGCTCCGCTAATTGGTCCAGCGGCGAGAACAAAGCGGAGAGAGAGATACTACTGAACCCAACGCTGCTGTCACAACTACATAATGATACATCCGCATCCATACAAGCCCGACACATTCATGCCAAACACACGCAAAAAAAAGTTTTCAGCTTTGCAAAAGAGCACCACACAAAAGCGTCCATGATGTATCAGGCGGAGTGACAATGAAGGCAAATTACAACGCAAAGCATGCTATTATAATGCTTTTGTAGTGTTGTAAAAAGCAGATTTCGCTGGAGAAAGAGACGGATCAAAGGACAGAAAAGAGAGAAAACTAGCCAGCCGTGATTTATTTTTATCTTTTTTTTTGTTCCATGTTATGATCTTAACCCTAAGGCTGAAGATCAGGCCATTTGACATATCAGCTTTTTGGTGACATTACACTGCGGTTTATGCAACTTAGTCTCAATCTGAAAACGTAGCCCTATATACATTTCTGGAGATCGCGAATTATGTAGCCAGAGGTACGTATGGTTCCATTCCGTCTTTAAAACAAATGCTATGGGGCGGTATGACACTTACCAGCTTACCTCCGTACAGGGCCATGCACAGGGGGGTGGCCTGGTGGCTAGAGCCCTTGCCCCTCTGCCCTCATTGGCTGAGGTGCCCTTCACAACCTGTACTTCCTCCATCCCCCTTCATAGCATCCGTGTCCACGTCCCTGGCTGTTCAGTTACCGCTTTGCTAAACAACCACTGATTCCGTCAATCCACTCCATGTTTTACCGCCCGCTCCGTAATCCGCAGCATCACTCACACAATTCGTGTGCCCGCTCTCTAGAAAGTGGAGACAACAGTTCTTGTCTACAAGGTAGTAGTCCAGTTCGTTGCAGTACACGGTAGATAGTCTCATCTAATATAAATAACAATTTTCTGTTGTTGGCACACTTTGTAGACAAAAAAAAAATCCTCAAAAAAGCAATGCCTTCACGAAAAAGAAGACAGAGACAGAGAGAGAAAGAACGAAGGGAGGCTGCTAAAGGTAGTTTAACACTGAAAACATGGATTCAAAGCTCCAGCAAGCCAGCAGGTAAATCATCATATAGAACATTTAACGTTAGCTGTGTTTGTCACACTTTTAAGTCTTCTAATTAATTGTATTTTTATAACAACTAGGAAATTTGTATTAGCAAGAACCCACCCACTTAGCGCCCCTTTTTTTGGTTTGGGCCACAGCCCCTTAAAATGTCTGTGCATAGCTCTGCCTCCGTATGGACGGCACTCCTGTTGTTACCAGTTTGTCCAGTGGCTCATCATGTACGTCGGCGGACTTGAGATGCAGAGAGTTGACCACGACAACAGGGTTTAAGTATGGTGAAGAACGGTTCCAGAAAGCAGGTAAAACATAAACAGAATCCAAAACATAAAGTAAACAAGTAAATAACAGGGTGAGAATGGGGTAAAATCTGAAAATGTGGTAAAAATTGGACAAGGGCTTTTCTTTTTCTGGATTGCTTTTTTTGTCTGTTGGGCTTAGGGAAGGGTGGGCGGGTCAATTGGTGGTTTTAAAAACACTATTGGTTGGGTTTAGGGAAGGAGAGTGGGTCAGTCAGTCAATCAGTCAGTTAGTCGACAGCGACCTCTGATGAATTTACGTGAGAAGAAGGTGCGAATGGCACTCGCGAGAGAAATTTAAGATCTGAAAAAACATACTCAGCAGCCTCTGGTGGATTCGCGAAAACAAAAGCTAAAAAAAGAAAACATTTCTCCTGGGACATATTTGGCACTTTTT
>CAIGQZ010030947.1:0-14600 GCA_903798205.1 Danio tinwini | reverse complement strand
AAACATTTTTATTATTGTAATGTTCTGGATTTGCAAACACAAACTTAATACTAGAGATTAATTTTTTTTACTTTCCTTCAGCCTGGGTTTTTGTTCAGAAACAATAATATAATAATAACAAAACCATTTCTCTTTTAGCACTTCTTCAATGTCTTTAAACAAATTATTGTAGAACAATATGCATTTCAAATACATTTTTAATAAACAAAGACCACAAAATTATTACTGACGAACAAATGTTTTAAAACTTTTTTCAGTTTTTGTTCACTGTTTTGTTCAAAATATCAAAATAAAGTGTTTCTCTTTCATTAGACACTAAACATTGCCATATTTTCTAAACAAAGTGCAAACAGTTGCTTGTATATAACGAGGGATATTCTGACATTTTCATTTGAATAATTAGTGCACCTGTATTCTCACCAGCTAAAAAATGTTTTAAGTGTTTTTAATTTTTTTTTATTATTATTTCCTACTAACACACTACAGCAAAAGATAACTGACTTAAAACCATTTTTTAGCTGGTGAAAAAACTACCTTTCTAATCATTTTGGCCATCACTGTATTGTCGCGCGATTAAAAAAATACAAAACAGGAAGGATCTAATTGCAAGGTCTTTATTGACCGAATAAAACAAATAGGTCAAAAAACAAATACGTTCAAATAAGTATTCTTTACCGTGATGTTGTTCAGCCCTCGATAGTCAATACATGGGCAAAGAGAACCATCCTTCTTTTTCACAAAAAAAAATCCCGCCCCCGCCGGTGAAGAAGAGGGATGATGAACAAGAATGATCTTGGCCGCTAGAAAATCAGAAATATATTTCTCCATGGCCTCCCTCTCAGGAACAGAAAGAGAGTATAATTTGCCTTTAGGCGGAGACGTACCTGGCAGTAAATCTATAGCACAGTCATAGGGACGATGAGGAGGTAGAGAAGCAGCTCGAGACTTACTGAACACTCTCTTTAGATCGAGGTACTCACTGGGCACGTTTGACAGATCCATGCACTCCTCCTGGAACACAGAACAAGACACAACAGTACGAGCGGACGAAAGACAGGATACATGACAATTTTCACTCCAAGAAATCACAGAATTCTCTCCCTAACAAATTTGAGGCTTATGCTTGATCAGCCATGGATGCCCAAGAACCACTGGTGTATTGGTGGTGTCTGTTAAAAAAAAATGAAATAAGTTCGGAGTGATTGCCAGAAGTTAACAACCTTATAGGGCTCGTGGAGTGAGTGATGGATGGCAGAGAACGCCCGCAAAGAGCGTGAACGGCAATAGGCTGAGCAAGAGGAACAATGGAAAGTTTTAATCTAAAAGCAAAATTAGTGTCCACAAAATTCCCCTCCGCACCAGAATCAATAAGAGCTAGACAATCTTGTGTTTGAGTGCCCCAACCCAAAGTAACTGAGAGTAGGGTGGCCGCAACAGAGGGTTCTTTTAAATTAATTTCACCCGTCAGTAACCTCTTACCTACTGACGGGTGCTGGCTTTTACCGGACAAGATGACACAATGTGCCCCGCTCCTCCACAGTACAGGCACAGTCCTTCAGACTGCCGGCGTCACTTCTCCTCCAGTGAGAGGCGAGATCTACCCATCTGCATGGGTTCCAGACCGGCAGTGACGCCATCCGCGGCCGCCGGAAAAGAAACCGGAAGCTGTCCAGGGTCGAAAAATGGCGTCCTCCTGCTGCGTGTCTCCCTCCGAAACAGTCTGGCGTCCACCCGGATCGCCAATTCGATAAGACCGTCCAAAGTCTTGGGAAGATCTAGAGCGTAAATCTCCTCCTGGATATGATCCGCAAGCCCATGGAGTAACATGTCCCACTGGGCTTCTGCGTTCCACCCGCACTCATCGGCTAATGTGCGGAACTCAACGGAATACTCCGCCACGGTACGGCCTCTTTGCCGAAGCTCAGCTAGGACCCGCGCCGCCTCTCTCCCCGAAGCTGCACGGTCGAAGACTTTTTTAAGTTCCTCCGAAAAGGATTCAAAAGAAGCGCAACAGGGAAGTTTCTGTTCCCATACGGTGGTTCCCCACAGAGCAGCTTTTCCTGAAAGGAGGGTGATGACGAACGCAACCTTAGCCTGCTCTGTGGGAAAAGATGATGGTTGCAAAGTCATGTATAAGGAACACTTCGACAGGAAAGATCGGCACAAATGGGGTTCCCCTGAATAAAATTCCGGAGGAGGAAGACGGGGCTCAGATCGGCGGCTCACTGTCTCGGCTGCTGGAACAGATGGTGGACTGGGCCGCTCTGCCTGTGTGGCGACTCCTGTGAGCTGCTGGACTTGAGTGGTAAGTGCTGTTACCTGTGTGACCAGATTCTGTATTGCCTGACGAGTGGCTGTCATTAATTCGTCATGTTGGTCGATCCGAGCACTGCTCTGGTTAACAAACTCAGTGATCTGAGCGACACTTCCTGGATCCATATTTGGTCAGTTTGTTCTGTCGCGCGAATAAAAAAATACAAAACAGGGAGGATCTAATTGCAAGGTCTTTATTGACCGAATGAAACAAATAGGTCAAAAAACAAAACAGAAAAGGGTGCAGGGGAGACAGAACAGGTCCAAGATGTCCAGATCTGAAAGATCTTCGGGACGACAGGCAGATCCAAAATAATCGAGCATCCTAATAAAACACAGAGAGCAATTGAGCAACAACGAACTGACCAGGTACAAAAGAACGCCAAGCACATATATAGCAGAGATAATAAGATACAGCTGACACAAATGATCAGTGAAGCTGATAAACAAACCACATGACAAAAACAGAGACATACCAGGAAGTGCGCACAGACTGCAACCGTGACAGTACCCCCTCTCCTAGGAGCACCTCCTGGTGCTCCCTGACGAGCTCACCTGGCGATTGTAATCATCGATAAGTGAGTGATCCAATATGTCTCTTGCAGGAACCCAACTTCTCTCCTCTGGACCGTAACCCTGCCAGTCCACCAAGTACTGAAATCCTCGTCCCCTCTGCCTAGAGTTCTGTATGGAAAACGGGCTTCAATTTAGAAACATGGAGCGCGGGATGAATTCTCCTGTACGCGGGAGGGAGTTTGAGGCGAACTGCCACCGGACTAATGATCTAAGTGACAGTGAATGGGCCAATAAATTTAGGAGCTAGCTTATTACAAACGGTACGCAAAGGAATATTCTTAGATGAAAGCCACACTTTTTGACCGACTACGTAAACGGGAGGTTTTGACCGGTGGCGATCGGCCTTAGCCTTAGTGCGCGCACCCACTTGGAGGAGGGTCTGTCTGGCCCTATTCCAAGTGCATCGACACCTCTGAACAAAGGCGTGAGCGGAGAGGACCGCGATTTCGGATTCGATACTGGGAAAAACAGGTGGCTGGTAACCTAAACTACATTCAAACGGAGATAGGCCTGTACCTGACACTGGTAAAGAGTTGTGTGCGAACTCCACCCATGAGAGCTGCTGGCTCCAGGAGGCAGGATTCTGGGACACCAAACATCGCAACATACGTTCGAGATCTTGTGGCTCGTTTCCACTGAGTGGTACAGTACGGTACGGTTCGGGTCGGTACGGGTCACCTTTATCAAGCTTGCGTTTCCATTACAAAGGGTACCCTTTTGGTGGGCGTGATGTACTACAGAGAGTTTCAGTCGACGTCATTCTCGCTCGAATAAATGTCTACAGTAAAGCTGTACAGTTCGTTCACATTATATGAGAAGCTCTTCTAACAAAACAGATGCTTTAAACATTAATACTTGTTTATAAATGTTTATTACTATGAACATGATTTGATTATAACTGCAGATCAATGACAGTGTTACAGCCTACTGTAACGTCTGCAATTATATAAAATAAATAAATAAATGCAACATATATGAACACATACAGACCCTTACAGTCTCCGATATGTTACCAATTACAGATAAACGACACACAGCATACATTAAGTCCTTATTTGAGTTTGGCAATCCTTGTAATCCTGTCGGGCTTCTCCTTTTTTTCTGCGCTTCACTCTCGCGTTTGTCCTTTTCTTTCTGAATGGATCAGATGTCGAAGACGCTTCATTAATCACACACGCACGTTATTATTATCAGCTCAAGAAGTTCGTTATATCAAATCTAGACGCAACACGGGCTCCCTGGAGAAAGCGAAAACCGCTCGCACTTTTAGACGGCCTCATAAAACAACAACAGGACACGGCAGATTCTTGGCTTTGTGGTTGTTCATCAAGACAATGACAAGGTTTGTTTTGAGCCCGGGTCATCCATGTATCGTTATTATATGCATATAGTTGTCTCGGCTGTGCATTTAAAAACATGGCGGCCAAAACATTGTTTTGATTCTGGCTAGCTCCACGAGATCGTGACGTATCTCTGTAAACCAATCAGCGTTCAGCTGCGCGTGTAGCTCCACCTTTGGGTACCCTTTCTCGTCTTTGGTACCCTTTCGAAAGGGTGCCGAAAAAGTGGTACGGTACGGATCGGTTCGGTACGCTTTTGACAGTGGAAACGGCCATAAAAGCGTACCGTCCCGTACCGTACCACTCAGTGGAAACGGGCCTTTGGTTGGCTCTCTCTGTTTGACCGTTACTCTGAGGATGGAAACCAGAAGAAAGGCTAACAGTGGCCCCCAATAATGGGCAGAACTCTCTCCAAAATTTAGTGACAAACTGAGGCCCCCTGTCAGAAACCACATTTGCAGGGAGGCCATGTATGTGAAAAATGTGATCAATGACAGCAACCGCTGTCTCTCTGGCTGAGGGTAATTTGGGCAGAGGAATAAAATGAGCAGCCTCCGAGAACCGGTCCACAACGGTCAAAATGACCGTATTGCCACAGGATGGTGGGAGACCTGTGACAAAATCTAGCGAGATGTGTGACCAGGGTCTCAAAGGAACTGACAGCGGCTGAAGAAACCCAGCAGGAGGGCGATTGGAAGTCTTAGAAATGGCACAAACAGAACAAGCCAAAACAAACTCACGTATATCCCGAGCCATAGCCGACCACCAGAATCGCTGCTTAACCAGAAATAAGGTGCGACTCACCCCTGGATGACAAGCCACTTTGGAAGAGTGTCCCCATCGAGTGACGTCAGACCGAATCACCTCTGGCACAAACAAACGACTCGGTGGGCATCCGGTCGGGGGCGTTACCCCATCCAAGGCAGTGCGAACCCTAGACTCGATCTCCCATGTCACTGCAGAAATAAAAATTTTCTGTGGAACTATGGGTTCGAGGGACGAAACACGGTCAGAAAAATAAAAAAGACGGGATAACGCATCGGGTTTGATGTTCTTAGAACCCGGTCGATAAGAAATAGTAAAATCGAACCGTCCGAAAAATAACGCCCACCGAGCCTGCCTAGGGCTTAATCGTTTGGCGGATTTGATGTATTCAAGATTCTTATGATCAGTCCAAACGATAAAAGGAACCCCCGATCCTTCCAGCCAATGACGCCACTCCTCCAGCGCAAGCTTGACAGCCAGCAATTCTCTGTTACCAATGTCATAATTGCGTTCAGCAGAAGATAATCTATGGAAAAAAAAAACGCAAGGGTGCATCTTGTCATCCGATGAGGAGCGTTGGGACAGGATGGCCCCGACCCCCACCTCTGACGCGTCAACCTCCACCACAAACTGCCGAGAAGGATCAGGAGCCACCAGAATTGGGGCTGAAACAAAACAGCCCTTTAGTTTTGTGAATGCAGCCTGAGCCGCGCTCGACCACCTGAACGGAGTCCTGGAGGAGGTTAAGGACGTCAGAGGCACGGCGAGCTGGCTGAAATTGCGAATGAAACGCCGGTAAAAATTGGCAAACCCCAGAAACCTCTGCAGGGCCTTGCGGGAGAACCATCCTTCTTTTTCACAAAAAAAAAAATCCCGCCCCCGCCGGTGAAGAAGAGAAACGAATGATCTTGGCCGCTAGAGAATCAGAAATATATTTCTCCATGGCCTTCCTCTCAGGAACAGAAAGAGAGTATAATTTGCCTTTAGGCGGAGACGTACCTGGCAGTAAATCTATAGCACAGTCATAGGGACGATGAGGAGGTAGAGAAGCAGCTTGAGACTTGCTGAACACTCTCTTCAGATCGAGGTACTCACTGGGCACGTTTGACAGATCCAAGCACTCCTCCTGGAACACAGAACAAGACACAACAGTACGAGTGGACGAAAGACAGGATACATGACAATTTTCACTCCAAGAAATCACAGAATTCTCTCCCCAACAAATTTGAGGCTTATGCTTGATCAGCCATGGATGCCCAGGAACCACTGGTGTATTGGTGGTGTCTGTTAAAAAAAATGAAATAAGTTCGGAGTGATTGCCAGAAATTAACAACCTTATAGGGCCCGTGGAGTGAGTGATGGATGGCAGAGAACGCCCGCAAAGGGCGTGAACGGCAATAGGCTGAGCAAGAGGAACAATGGAAAGTTTTAATCTAAAAGCAAAATTAGTGTCCACAAAATTCCCCTCCGCACCAGAATCAATAAGAGCTAGACAGTCTTGTGTTTGAGTGCCCCAACCCAAAGTAACTGAGAGTAGGGTGGCCGCAACAGAGGGTTCTTTCAAATTAAATTCACCCGTCAGTAACCTCTTACCTACTGACGGGTGCTGGCTTTTACCGGACAAGATGACACAATGTGCCCCGCTCCTCCGCAGTACAGGCACAGTCCTTCAGACCGCCGGCGTCGCTTCTTCTCCAGTGAGAGGCGAGATCTACCCATCTGCATGGGTTCCGGACCGGCAGTGACGCCATCCGCTGGAAAAGAAACCGGAAGCTGTCCAGGGTCGAAAAATGGCGTCCTCCTGCTGCGTGTCTCCCTCCGAAACAGTCTGGCGTCCACCCGGATCGCCAAATCGATAAGACCATCCAAAGTCTTGGGAAGATCTAGAGCGTAAATCTCCTCCTGGATATAATCCGCAAGCCTATGGAGGAACATGTCCCACTGGGCTTCCGCGTTCCAACCGCACTCAGCGGCTAATGTGCGGAACTTAACGGAATACTCCGCCACGCTACGGCCTCCCTGCTGAAGCTCAGCTAGGACCCGCGCCGCCTCTCTCCCCGAAGCTGCACGGTCGAAGACTTTTTTTAAGTTCCTCCGAAAAGGATTTAAAAGAAGCGCAACAGGGAAGTTTCTGTTCGCATATGGTGGTTCCCCACAGAGCAGCTTTTCCTGAAAGGAGGGTGATGACGAACGCAACCTTAGCATGCTCTGTGGGAAAAGATGATGCTTGCAAAGTCATGTATAAGCAACACTTAGACAGGAAAGATCGGCACAAATGGGGTTACCCTGAATAAAATTCCGGAGGAGGAAGACGGGGCTCAGATCAGCGACTCACTGTCTCGGCTGCTGGAACAGATGGTGGACTGGGCCGCTCTGCCTGTGTGGCGACTCCTGTGAGCTGCTGGACTTGAGTGGTAAGTGCTGTTACCTGTGTGACCAGATTCTGTATTGCCTGACGAGTGGCTGTCATTAATTCGTCATGTTGGTCGATCCGAGCACTGCTCTGGTTAACAAACTCAGTGATCTGAGCGACACTTGCTGGATCCATATTTGGGTCAGTTCGTTCTGTCGTGCGTTATAAAAAAATACAGAACAGGGAGGATCTAATTGCAAGGTCTTTATTGACCGAATGAAACAAATAGGTCAAAAAACAAAACAGAAAAGGGTGCAGGGGAGACAGAACAGGTCCAAGATTTCCAGATCTGAAAGATCTTCGGGACGACAGGCAGATCCAAAATAATCGAGCATCCTAATAAAACACAGAGAGCAATTGAGCAACAATGAACTGACCAGGTACAAAAGAACGCCAAGCACATATATAGCAGAGACAATAAGATACAGCTGACACAAATGATCAGTGGAGCTGATAAACAAACCACATGACAAAAACAGAGACATACCAGGAAGTGCGCACAGACTGCAACCGTGACAGGTACTAGCCCATGCATTGCTTTATATGTTAAAATCAAAGTCTTAAATTTTAAACTCATTATAAACTCAGATTTGCTTATTAAAGTCCAAGCTGGGGCTTTTTTTACTGGTATATAAATGTAAAAAATTGCATTTAACTCAAAAACAGAAATAGTAAGTTTGAGTATTTTATACAAATCTCCTACTGACTAAACATAAAAGATCCAAAATGAGGGTTTTTGTAGCGGTGCAGCAGAAACAAAAAACACAAATTTGACCATTTTTGTGCAGTGGAAAAGTTTTATAAAAGGTCAAGGTTCTTCATGCACTATTGATGCCATCAAGGAACCTTCATTTTTAACAGTGTACACAGCAACCTTAACCTATTTAGTAGCATACAGTAAAATCATTTATACTCTCATCAGCACAATATAAATCAGTTTCTCCACTTAACTGGGGTCTTTAAAATCACATGAATCTCCCAACATATTATTTGAGACTGGTTATTTACAAAGTCAGTGGATTACGGAAGGCTTAGATGTGTTACCAATGTGCTTATGTCTGCACATGCACTGAATCATTAGGAGATTCCTCTAATAATATCTGACGGTAAATTGCACATCCATCACACACAGAGGCTGCATCTGGCCCTCATTTACAAACTAATCTTTTATGTGATTATACATGGAAAAGAGTTAATAAAGAAAGAAAGAAAGATTTGGATATTCATATTAGTTTCCTTTTTGACAGGTAACAGTGGCAGATGCAGTTTTGCTGGTGTTTTCCACATCGAGGGAATCCGTCGTTACTCTCTTACCTTTCAGAAGGCTGGTGATATGTGTCAGAGTTTAGGTTACAGACTTGCAACACAAGAACAGGTCACTGAAGCCTACAAAAAAGGCTTGAGAACTTGCAGGTAAAAAAAAAACAAAAAACAAACAGGCTGGGTACAATAGCCCTAGCTTAGAGCTAAATAACATGTTAAGGCATAAATGCACTTCTTTTGATATTGTCTAATGGGAGTACTTTTTTTTTTTTATAAACTCCACACCTTTGTTTAGATACGGCTGGATTGATGGTCAAAATGTCTCGTTCCTCCCACACATTAATGGTCCAAACTGTGACTCCAGCTCTGCTGAGTTCACTTTCCATGCTAAAGCAGCAGAATTTCTTTCTGATGTCTACTGTTTTGACCTGTCAGGTGAGTGTAAAGACAACAGTGTCAAAGAGATGTCACTTGAAACTGAATGAAAGCTCTGTCATTATTTTAAAGGAATACTTCACTTCAGTTTTTTTTCTTCTTCTTCTCGGAAATAGGAGGCTTAGATGTCCTGAGTTAAACAGCTCAACATTTTGAATCTATTTAGCTGATCTCTAATTCTGTCATGAGCACTTTTAGCTTAGCTTAACATAGCTCATTAAATTGGAATAACGAGTTATTGGAACTAAACGAGTTTTGATAGTTCTTGATAATTTTACTATTTAAAGCTTTACTTTTTTGTAGTTCAATTGTGTACTAAGACCAATGGAATATTACAAGTTATTTATTTAAATGAATTATTTTGTTGGGGCAATATGGTTAGGAACTATAAAAGAAACCTGGTTAGGAACCTGAAATAAGTCCCCAGGTTACTAGGTAACTTGGTAATATAGTGCTGCATAATATCATTGCGTAATATGATTTAAAATGCTAGGTTAAACTAAAAGTGTCCTCTCCCCAGATTTAAAGGTTGGTTGAATGAACCGGTTAACTCTGTCTTGTAAAATGAGCCTATTTCCAAAGAAAGTGGAGTGTTTGTAGAGTCTTGTTTGAAGCACTTTCAGATTTAAAGGTACAAATGCTGTGACAGGGTCAGGTACACTTCTGTATATTTTAATACTAATACTACCTTTAAAGTTCCAATATGGACCCAATATGAAAAACTGCTGTATCGTAATTCTGAATTTAGCTAGTAATCTATATAGCAAAATATTTCTGGCCCACATCTGGCCCACACAATCAGCTTTTCTTGGCCCACATGCCACAGTGAATTGGAGCAAGTCTGGCTTTCATATAAGGGCCAAACACTGACCATATCTGGGCCAAGTCTCAGCCAAGTTAATAACCCATAACTGAGCCTGAACTGGGCCAGATCAGTTGGTGTGTCATGGCTGCAATGAATTTGATAAACCCATGAAGCATTTCCAAAACATTTTTTCCAAGCGACCTGATTGGTAGATGTTTTTCTTTACTCAAAATTAATTTAAATGTATTTCAAAAGTGGGTCAAGATAACTTAAATGGCCCACATTTTTTTTTACATCTGGTCCAAATACTACATTTGATATCTGGCCTTGTGTGCCGCCTTAAAGACCGTGCCACCTCTACCAAACCTGGGCCATGTTTGGCCCACATGCTAGTGCTGAACGAATGCCTGCTGTGCCCCCTTTATGCCAAATCTGGGCCAGAATTCTTTGCTACAGTGATGACAGAACTTTCATGAAACCAAAATTGAATCACAATATCATAAACAATATAAAAACAATGCTCTATTTAATGATGTCATTTAATTTCCCTTCACTCAAAGATTCATCACCAAACTGTGAATATGATGTTAAATCTGAGGATTTTATGAATGGAAATGCAGCCAGAGACATTTCATTCTGTAAGTTACTGAGTTTTTCTCTTCGATCTCTCAAGCTTCCAGTGTATTAGTTTTACATTTTGAGATAAAGGGTGTGTATTGTGAAGAAGCAGCAGACATACTCCTCATTGTTCATTATCCAACCACACCTAAACAGAGCATTAGTCATATCTCTGTGACCTCACATGGTTTTTATGCACCTGCAATGCCACAATGAAAGAGGAACAAAACGTTGCAGATTTGATTTGAATACCCAGGAAGTGATTCGCTGTTCTTTATTGTCTCTTGTTTAACTATTTACTCTTTACCAACACACTGAAGGATCTGCACGACATTCAAAACTCAACTTTCCATGCCTTTATTTTGTTTTGGTGTCAGCACCGCAATGCAAAACAAATTATGTAACAGCTAAATATTTGAGATTTTTGAATATTTACCCTTTTAATTATTATTTTTTTCTCTCAAAGATGAAAAACCACATGACGACATTCTTACAGAATTCAAGACAGAAGAGTTTTTGGTAGATGTGGAAAAGATATCGGAAAGAGTAAAAAGAGAAACATCTCTTCTGAGTGACATGAAACCCTCGACTGTGCCCTCTATGAAAAATAACGAAGACATTAAGGACCCTACAAGCAAGCCCCATTTTGGAAAGACCCCCAGTGTTTTGCTATTTGATACAGAGGGCAGTGGATCGGGGTTGATTGATCCTGAGCCTAGTCATTTTACAACAAGTCCAATTACTACAGAGACAGCGAAGAGTTATTTCAATGAAAGCGATATTGAAAAGGATGCAGTGGTGGTTCCAGTACATGCTCCAAATGTGAACATAGAAGGTGAATGTTACTGCAAATTCACACTACAAGTCTTTATATGCTGAATATGGTTAAGTTGATTTAGGTCAATTGTGTGGCATACAATATATGGGGCTGTTTGGTTTTTTTAATGGAAGCATGTTTTCTCAAAAAAAAAGTAACTTTATATCATACAACATGACACTAGTTCTCTCAATGTGACTTTAAATTGCGATTTTATTTTGAATACTAGTGTGATTATAAATCTTTAAAGTCTAAAACAGGCTTCCATAAAATTGGCTAATTTAAACTGCACTGAAAACCAATGGCAACAGGCACTTTGGCTATATTTGTTGGGTTGTGGAACATCTGAGAATCGATGTACTGTAATCTAGTGACTGAACATGTTGGTTGCCATCTGTCAGTGCAGTGTGAATTTACATTTAGTTTGCCCATTAATGGCTGCATGCTACATTTTAATTGCTATCAGTGTTTTACATAACACTGTAAAATGTACAGTGCCTAAAATGTACACTATATATATATATATATATATATATATATATATATATATTACCCAAAAACATTGTTCAAAATACAGTGTGCTTGGCACTATGGCATTACATAAGGCTTGTCACATAAGTTAATTATGAACTAATATATGGGTCAATTTGTGGCAACACAATGGTGTAGCAGGTAGCGCTTTCACCACACAGCAAGAAAGTGACTGGTTCGAGCGCCGGTTGCGTCAGTTAGCATTTCCACACAGTCCAAAGACGTACTATAGGTGAATTGAATAAGCTAAATTGGCAGTAGTGTATGTGTGGGTGTGAATACAGAAATGGGTGTTTCCCATTGCTGGGTTGTGGCTGGAAGGGTATCCACTGCGTAAAACACATGCTGGATAAATTGGTGGTTCATTCCACTCTGGTGACCCCTAATTAATAAAGGGACTAAGCCAAAAGAAAGTGAATGAATGATTAACAGTCAATTCATACCAATCAGATAACAATTATTGTCAAGACCTGTTTTACTGAATGTTAGTAACAATGTTTGTTACTTTTGGACCTCTTAACAACATTAAAAAAAAAAAAACTACATGCATTTTGCAGAAGAGTGCTGTTCTGTTTTTGCTTTGGGTCTGTATATCTGCCCTAATGTGAATTAAAGCACAGAAACACATACTAGCTGACAGATGTGAATTTAATGGCTATATTATTAGCTTAGATGAAAGAAACATAACTACCAAAGTAGATAACTAGTGTATTTAGTTGTTGACTATATAGCTGAAGAAGAAAAAAACGGAAAAAAGTAAGATGTTAATCCATCTTTGAACACAAAATCCATAATAAGCCTATGAAAAGCCTAATGAAATGACCTTTTGCTGTAGCCAATGCTATATAATGAACACACACTTCTGCTAAAGAGCTGTATGGCCATCTATTTATTTAAAACCAATATCTCACCAGTTCAGTAAAAAAGAAGCCATCTACAGTCAGTTTTATATCCTTTTAAAATGTATCTAGAAAAAAATAGTTCACACTATTTGTTTTTACAGCCAGTTCATGATTAATATGTCTGACTCACAATGTAACAGCTTAATGTTTCTTCCATACCACACATGTGCAAGAGTAGGCAAAGCATCTTTATTTCTCTTTAGGATGTGCACACAGTGAAAATATTGCATGTACACAAGTGATACAAGTTTTTTTTTTTTAATATATAAACATGATTTTTCTTTTTTTTACTGTAGTAATTCACAGAAAGTCATAATATACTAGTTACTTTTAAAAGTAATGCATTACAATATCGAGTTACTCCCCCAAAAAGCAACTAGTTACGTTAGATACCTTTACAGGTAATGCGTTATGTTACTTTTGAGTTACTTTTGCGTTACTTTTTATTACCTGGCTAAGGCTTGATCTCTTTCAGAACTTGTTTTATTTCTTATTTTTTAATAGAGGAGCACTGCAATTAACAACACGCTATATAACCTACTGTACACCTACATTTACCTTTAAAAAAACACATCAAAAAACTATTTTAGGTTAATGTTATCTGAGAACTTCCTGATCTTAGAGCTGTACATCCCGTATATACAGATTATTGAAAGTTTAAAGCATTGTGTTTGTCTTAAGTTAAAAAAAGAATCACTGTCCATTGAGACTACAATCCCCTTTTCCTTTTCTTCAATGCGTTCAACATAATGATCGCATTCTCTCATCGATTGCATGATTCATTGTGACTACTTTAATTTAAATTCAGCAGTTTTTAAATTTAAAAAGCAACTCACAATACATTTTCAGAAATGTAACTCAAATATTATTTCTTAATTTTAAATGTAATGCATTACTTGTTACTTAGAAAGGTAATATTATTATGTAACTTGCACTTCTTGTAATGCGTTACCCCAACACTGTTCATTGTGGACCATTTAATATTGAATGAATGAGCAAATAAATAATAAATATGCATATTGGTTTATATTGATGACAATATCTTATTGATGTTACTATTTTAATTCCTTACAACAGTCAAAAAGGGCAGGGGAGTGTTTGATTTATCTTCAACACCACAAAGTCAAGTGGAGGGATCATCTTGTAAGTTCATGCAACAGCACTACAGATGCCATAATTCTTCAATCTTTAATTAGCATCATGTAAATCTTTCAATCTTCTCCCTTCAGCGACTTGGATGATAATTACTGCATTCTGTGTGGTTATTGGAGTCATAGTATGCATACTTGTGGCTATTGGCACTAGAGACAAGTAAGTTATTAGATAAAAATTTATTAATTTAGTGAATTGATTACATTCATTGGCCTCTGCAGTTTTCAGTTTGCTAAATGTAACTCTTTATTTAGGTGGTACGGACCCAGTAAGAGTGCAGACATCACAACTGAAAAGAACAACAAAGACTACAGTAAAACAGAAACGCTGCCGCTGTCAGAGAAAGAGCAGGAGATAGTGGCACTGATGAATGTTACAACCATGAAAAATGGGCAAACAGTGGACATTACAGCTACAGATGAACATGAAAAAGAATATTTAATGTAAAACAGGTGAACTGATTGACGGATTGACAATGGTAAACACTGAGAGCCTAAGATTGAGCTCCAACAACAGATCAAAATAATGATTTGCAGTATGGTAAATAAAAAGTATGTTTTGTTTTTTTTCAGTTCTAGTTATTGTTTATTTTTGTTGGCACTGATTATGTTTTTGTTTCTGCTATTTGTTAGATTCTTAGTGTCATTTGCTGCCATTTTGTTACTTAACA
>CAIGQZ010030943.1:0-13741 GCA_903798205.1 Danio tinwini | reverse complement strand
AGGGAGCTGCTGTTTTCACATTCACTTATTGTCCACAAGAGGGAGCTATAGACGAATTACCAACCTACGTCACACGGGTCCCCATTGCAAAAAAAGACTGGCTGCAAAAGCAAACGTGTCATGTTTTGCGGTAGGATGCCAAAGTCCAAAATAGAAAACTTAACTTTTAACATACACCACACTGCTTTCAATGCCGACTGCAGATGTCTTTGGCTAAAAGGGAGCTGAATGAAGTGACGACCTAATTAGAAATGCTGGACTCTGCAGTTCTCATGTTATAACAGGTAAGTTCAGGCTATGCTGAATCAGACACATTACTCGTTTTTGATTGCAGCAATGACTTCAGCAGAACAGTTACATATGGTTAATTAAACTGCGCACACTCAATGCTAAGAATGAAACGTGATAGTGTAAGTTATTAAAGTTGGTTTTATATTCACACATTAATTTAGTGACAACTTGTGACTCACTTCCTATATTGTTTACCACGGCACTTTAGTATTTGGTCTAAAATAACCTGCAAGTGTGACTTGAAAACAACATTAACACTGTTTATTTGACTGTGAACAATGTTGTACTTTGATAGTCATTGGCTGCTAATATGATTTGGCTATTTAGAGTTTGCAAATAATACTTTTATGAAATTATATTATTAAGGAGAAAGTCCGAATATAAAACCAACTTTACCTTTGTGTAAGTTCACATACACTGGGCCTGCCCTACAGGTGTAGTTTGCTGTCAGAATGCAGTTGTTCTGCTTGTTAATGATTACCCAGGCCTTGTATAACGTTAGCTCCGTCTTTTTTTCTTGTCTTTGTCTCAGCAGAACCTCGTTTTTTAGCACTACATAGTTTTGAATCTAGTAATCATGGAATATTATTTCTTGCACATGACCAAACAAAACACAATTGTTGGCATCCAAACACTTGTAGTCATTTAACTTCAATGAGCTTGTATATTTCGGGCTGATGCTTGGTCATTTCATCTTATTCAATATCCATTGGGAGAATGCAATCGCAAATAGACCTGTCAGACGTACCCCGCTCACTTTAACAAATTTAGCACAATCACTGTGCTTATTACTGGGTGACAAGCTGTTATAATATGCTGAAAGCATTATGTAAATAATATACATATGTAATCAATATATCTTGTTTCTAAGACAACGACAAACTCTGTACCAAATCAGATGTCATTCCCTTGCTGTAAATGGTAGCACGCTCTACACGCACATCCTGAATGTTTACAAACATGGCTATTGGTCTATTGCACCCTCTTGTAACATTGTCCACAAGAGGGCGCTGTGCCTGTTATTATAATTACTTAAAAACTTAAATTATTCATTTAAAACCTGTTTGAAAACACCTGAAACAGTTCTCCAGTACTCATTCATTCGTGTCCTTTTCGGCTTAGTCCTTTTATCAATCAGGGGTCACCACAGTGGAATAAACAAAAGCAACTTATCCAGCTTGTTTTACACGCAGCAGATGCCCTTCCAGCCACAACCCATCGCCGGGAAACAGCTATACACTTTCACTACAGACAATTTAGCCTTCCCAGTTCACCTATAGCACATTTCTTTGGACTGTGGGAGAAATCCACACGAACACAAGGAGAACATGGCTCTACAGTACTGCTAGATTAAAATCTAAAATGGCTCCACATTTAGGATCACAAAGCTACCGTTTCACATGCAGTTGTTCACAAGAGGGAGCTATTGACTCTTTCTTGTGGCATTTTCTCTAGCAGAAACTGTGCCTGTTTTTTTAATTAGCTAAAAACTTTGTTTTAAAATTTAAATACTTAATATCTGATATAACAATAAATTTATAAGTTCTAGTTGTTGACAGTGACTGTGACGCATACTTAAATAGGAGCCCACAATGTGTTTAGGTGCCATAACAAATGTTTGGAGAAAAAGCACTTCATTTTTTTTTTTATGCATTAGATTTCATAAATGACAACATTGTTAAAAACAAAACACTTTTAGTGACCATGCACAGATAAAGAGATTTGTTTCACCATGTTGAATCATCCTCTATTACAACATGAAATACAATTAATAAAGTCATATCAGGCAGAAAGAGATTCAATGGTTTAAGAGAAAAAAAAAAAAAAACAGTAGGAAGGAACATAACACAAGATTTGTAGATAAAGAAAAAAAAACCTAGACAAAAATGCATGTCCTTCTATAATTTTAGCACAACTCAGTTGAATGGTTTTGATCCACTTCAAATGTTGACTGCTGAATAAATTACAAAATCATTTTAAATACCATTCATACAGTCATAGATTAAGCATGATTTACAATTTATTTAAAAAAGGAAAGTCACAAGGTTAAGTTTGGTAACCCAAAGTATACACACAAGCGGAGCAACACTTACCACAAACAATGCCTTATAGTGTCAGGACTCAAACCTGCAATCTTCTGCTCATGGGTCCATATCTCTAACCATTAGGTCACAGCTTCCAGATGAAGGTTAAGAACTTTTTTTCCACCAGAACACACACGTCGGTCAGAATAAAAATTCTCATTTGTTGCGATTTTCAATTAACTTGTGACCAATTAATTGCAACAATTCTGTAGTGTAAAATGTGCACACACATTTAACTGTGAATATAAAGCAAAATGTTTATCCCTCCTGTGAAATTTCTATTATTTCAAATTTTTCAGAATAATGAATCAAGGAAGTGTTTACAATAGTTCCTATTGTTTTTTCCTTGTCTTATTTTAGTTTAAAAAAAGCCGTTTAAAAAAAATATGTCAATTTTACTCCCTTAAGATTTTTTCCTTTTCAATAAGTTACAGAATAAACCATTTATCCAGCAAATGTGTAAGGTATTAATTTGCAATTAAACAAATAGCTAGTGAAATATTTTGTACTCTCATGGCAAAGAGAAAATAAATTAGTTATTAGAAATTAGTCAAATTATATTTGAAAAAAATAAGTTAAACAGCACTTTAATTTAACAAGTGGGATAATATTAGCAGTTGAAGTCAATTATATAAAAATTTATTTATTTGAAGGGAAAAATTACTAAGTGGTCTCTTATTTTTGTATTTTTCCACAGCTGTAGGTTTACTCGGTTGCATGAGAGTCAGTTACACAGATGTAGTTTGGAATGCAACAGTTCCAGGATCGGGACTGTGAAAAGGAAAAAAAAAAAAAAAAAAAGGAAGCACACAGGGAGAGGAGCAGGCCCACACTGATAAATGAGCAGAGAATTCCACACATAGATCTCAGGGTCAGGCCATTGTGGGAGAAACACGTCTCTGGGGGATGAGCTGCTAAATACAGATAGGGGAAGGGGAGAGAAAGAAAAAAAAAAAAAAAAAAAAGTCACATTGGCAGTCTAGGGACAACTAATCAGAGCATCCACAGACCGAGATGACATGTCAAAAACAGGGGTGTCCAAAGTTCTGGAGGGACTGTGTCTTGCAGATTTTAGCTCCAACTTTTCTCAGCACACCTGCTTCTGGAAAGCCTGGTAAGAGCTTTATTATTTAGCCGAGATGTGTCTGATTGGGGTTTGAAGTAAACTTTGCAGAACACATGGCCCTCCAGAACTGAGTTTGGACACCCCTGATCTAAAACACGTAGCAGAACATTATACATCATATGTCTCAAAGTCAAACTATTCTAACAGCAGAACAAACTAATCAGGGTGTTCAAGAGTAGTCTTGAACACCTTGATTAGTTTGATCAGGTGTCTGATTAGGGCTGGAGCAAAACTGTGCAGAGCTGCAGCCCTCCAGGAACAGAATAAGACCTATGGTATACATAATGGAGAAAGGACTGGAAAATACTTGCATACCAGGGTATCTACAGCTTAAATCCAGACCATAAAGATGCCAGATTGAATGTGTGTGAGAGAGATTTGAAGCTTATTTTATACTCACCAATTGTGCCTTGAGTGTTCTTAATCAGGAGTCACATAAAATGAAGACTTCATAAAAGCTAACAGAACTATATAAAGGGACACTTACCCACAGTCATTCATTTCCACAATTACATTAAGGTAAAAGGTAAAGTCCAAGAATAAGAAACATACTTACAATAATGGTCTACACTGGGGCACCAACCAAACATTGATTCAACTTGGAGCACGTTCCTTTGTTCCAAACACTATTAAAAACACACTTTAAGGTTTATTTCAGTTGGTTTATAGATCAAACTTCTACAAATCTCAGTAAAAGCTGTATGAACTTTTAAACAACATGAAAGCATTAAACATATGCCCATAAAAAAAAAATATTATTAATATATATATATATATATATATATATATATATATATATATATATATATGATAAAAACACATCGGCTACCTTACATATATCAAGCATACACACAAGACACAGACAAACAACAAAATCATGTTTTTTTTTGTGTGTGTGCACGGAGCACATGCATTTGAGTTCAACACAGCATTTTATAGTTTATCCCATCAGTTGAAAACGAAGCTTGTACATTTACCAAAACAGGTAGAACAATGTTATGCTGTACAATAAGCTTACAAAATGACATTAGCAAACCTCACACCTGCGACTACTTGCCTTATTGAGGTGGCCGTTTAATTAAGGGTTATTTCACTCACCCACAAGAGGGTGCTTATTTGCGGATTTATTTTTCTTGACTTACACATACATAACTTGCATTTTACGTCATCCTCCTGTTAAATTTTAATTCTTTAATAGTTTTCCCCAGTTTCTGTTTAACTTTATAAAAAATAATACAAATAGACACTTACCTCACTCATCCTCTCACAGCTTCCATGTTCACCTTGAAATGAAATTATATCTGAGAGACATCTCTAACAATGTTTAATAACTGTCGTGATAATTTTAGGATTAATTTTTTCCTAATCCACCACACACAAAAAAATGGTTCAAGAAAAGTTACTTACATGAATGGTCCAAACGGGGGTGCAAAACGAACACTGAGTCAACCTCGAGCATGTTCCTTTGTTCAAAACACTACTGGAAACACTGGTTTATTTCAGTCATTTTATAGATATTAAACTTCTACAAAGTTTGATAGAAATCTCAGTAAATGCTGCATGATTTTTTAAACATGAAAGCATTAAACATAAGATGCACATTTCAAATATAAAATAAAAAAAACTGAACAGAAAACAGCCAATATAACAATCCTATAGGCTACCTAAATTAAGCATGCACAAAACACAGACATACAAGATTGCATCTTTGTCTTTGCACTTTGAAGATGTGCATTTCAGTTCCTACTCCCTCCATTGAAAATTAATCTTGTACATTCACCAAAAATGGTGGAAAACGACATTTTGCTGGTTGAGAAGCTTACAAAATGACATTAGCAGACCTCACACCTGCGACTACTTGCCTCCATTAATTAGGTTAACAAATGGTCATTTCGCTCATTATCCACATGATGGCGCTCATTTGCCGATTTATTTATTTTACTTGACTTACACAACTTACATTTTACTTGACTTCATCCTCCTGTTAAATTTTCATTCAATATTTTTCCCCAATTTCTGTAACTTCAAAGATAATAAAACTACATAAACTTACCTTATTCATTTATCATTCGTCTCCACACTTTCAATTTCAAGGTAGACATGGGAGCTACATTTGGGGTGACAACCAAACACGGATTCAACACTATTAGATACATTTTAAAGTGTTTATTTTAGGCATTTGCTAAAAATGATAGATAATCGACAAGGTTTGATAGACATCTCAGTAAATGCTGTATGAATGTTCAAACACAACATGAAAACATTAAACATACGACACATAAAAAAAAACTAAATTGAACATATACAAAATATAATAAACATACTGAATATCAAATAAAGGTTACCTAAAGTACATTAAGCAGCATAGACACAACACAGAAATACAAAAAGATAACACCTTTTGTTGTCTTTGCACTTTGAGTTCCACCACATTTTATAGTTTTTTTTTTTTTTTTTACCCCATTGATTGAAAACTTATACATTCACCAGAACTGGTAGAAAACGACGTTTTGCTGGTCGATAAGTTTACAAAAGGATTTGCAGACCTCACACCTGCGACTACTTGCCTCCTTTAATTAAATGATTATTTCACTCAATCCACAAGAGGGCGCTCATTTACCATTTACTCTATTTTACTTGTCTAACACAACTTAAATGTATTTAACAGGACAGTCAAATAAAATGTAATTCTTTAATATTTTCCCCCAATTTCTGTTTAACTTTATAAAAGACAGTAAAATTATACAAATAGACATGTACCTCATTCATTCCTCTCCATAATTTCATTAAGGTAAACATGAAAGCTCTTAGAGTCATTTGAACAATTTATTTATATTAACTGTAAACATGATTATTTTACAATTCATTTCCTTATGAATCCACCTCAATCCAGCATGTTCCTTTTATACGTATTGATTGTTCAAAACACTACTGGAAACACTTTAAAAGGTTTATTTTGGTCATTTGTTTATAGAGGATAGACATAGAACTTCTACAAGGTTTGTAAATGCTGCGTGAAACAAACACAACACGATGCACATTTATACAAAAACTAATGATACACATGTAAAATAAATGAACATAAGCTAAATATAATAAACATACCCAGCATTACAAACACATAGGCAACTTAAAATATATTAATGAGCATACACAAAACACAGACATACTCACAAGATCGTATCTTTTTTTTGTGTTGGGTTTGCCCTTTGAGCATTTCAGTTCAACACAGCCTTTTATAGCTTTCTTACCCCATCAGTTGAAAACTAAGCTTACGCATTTACCAAAACTGGTAGAAAACGACGTTTTGCTAGTCGATAACCTTAGAAAATGAGAGATCAGCAGACCTCACACCTGCGACTACTTATCTCCATGAGGTCGCATTCAATTAATAAATGGTTATTTCACTCACTGTCCACAAGAGGGCGTTTTATATACACATTTGCCGATTTATGTATTTGTTTGTTTATTAATTTATTTATTTTAATTTACTTGAGTTACACATATTTTACGTTGTACATATAGACTGCTTGAGTTTGAAATTGAAATTTAGTGGCCAAGCAATTTAAGGTTTAGTAGATAAAACGACTGGTGCTGTATTTCCTCCGCTCCACTAGGTGGCAGACTCGCGTTCAAGTTCACGCAGACCGTCAACCTGCAGCTCCTCAACAACAGAAGAGGAATTCAGACGACGCCTACTTCATATCATGTGAGTCACAGAATGAAAACAAACTGTCATTTGCTTTATTTACTCACAATATGTTTAATAAACACTCATATTCGTTTAGATTTTATATAGTCAATAAATAAGGTAATAAAATATGGCGACATTGTTGTTAAAATGTGTGTGATAACAATAGCTCCTCGCTTTGAGTTTCTGGAAATGTTCACAAAAGGCTTTGTGTAAACATGATAACATATGTACTGTTTCACACAATCTACAAACTAAACACAGTAGCCACGGCAAAAGAAATGTGATCTCCAGAATATTCATAAAATGTAAAGCTTTGTACATCACTATCGTACTGAAATGATTAAAGTATTAGGCTGCTGTTTTGTTTGCAAGTTTTTGTCATTGTGCACGTCTGTTTAACGTATAAGCACACAAAGCACAATACTTTAATCCATTTTGTTGTTTAAATAAGCATGATGTTATGTGTGGGTGTGTGTGCTGTCCAGTGGCAGATTTAGGAATTTTTAAAGGCAGGAGCCAAGGTGGGGCCTTAGTTTACAGAGGGGGGCCAAGTTATTTAGTTGGTGCTTATGTTTAGAACATATAATTCTATTTGTCCTATTAAATGCAGTGTTGTTTACCAAACTGAAATAACTTTAACTCTGTATTCTGGCTTAATCTCTGACTGTGAAGAACATGTTTAAGTGTGTTAAGTCCTAGCCTAATGCACAGCCATCATTTGTTGTAAATGTCATAATGAATGATGCAGCTATTAAAAAAAGGGGAATTTTTAGACAGGATGTTTGTTGTATTAGATATCAGGTCACGTTCAGTAAATGATGTCCGTCATTTTGTCAGATTTGCCCTCACAATTGTCCTGTTACCTTCTTACAGTGATAAAAAAGTAATTTCAAACAGAAAGCGTTCGTGTTGCGCTGTGAATGACAGCACAGAAGCCGTCTTTGAAGCCCCTTTACCGTTGACATAACAGCTCAAAATGCTTATTTAAAATAATGCATTTATGACAGCTATGAGCGGAATAGCGGAAAATAAACCTTGCAACTCGATCAACGAATGACATGTTTAGTCTACTCACATATGACTATCAGTTTTGGTCTGTTTTAAAAGCAAACCATACGGCAAGCAACATTGTAACAATTTTAATCCCTGTTTCGGAAAAAGTCTTATCTGCAGAGATGAAAGCACTCGTCATACAACAAAAATAGCTGAAGTAACAGATATCACAGCATTCCGCATGAATTAAAGCGCATCTTTATGTCCTCTGTTATCAATCAGCAATGACTTAGAGGAAAGGGGCACAACAGGGGCCAACCCAATTTAAACGGGGGCTGGTGCCCCTGTGGCCCCACCCCTAGATGCTGTCAAACTATTTAATTGACTGTGGAAGTTGACCAATAAATGTGGACATCTGTAACATATCTTGTAACGCATTGGTTGTTGTACATAAGGGCTAGGCTTACTAAAACCGTAGAAGCAATAGCAACGCAGAGAAAAGAGACAACAACCTTTGATACTGATATAAATATATATTTTTAAACATGAAAAGTGCATATCAGATATAAAAATACAAACAATAAAAAACAAGTAACGTTATATTTATTTGTTTATATGTATTAATAACAACATAAAACAACTTCCGTGTTCTTATCAAGTGTCATTTTGATTATTTTAATACATATCACAATATGTCATCTCATATCCTGAAGACAGCAGACTACAATTTTCTGTGCATCCACAGTATCACACTGTAAAATAAATATTACATGTATTATTATGAAATTATGCAATTATAAATTTCATGTGTTCAAGGTTTTCTTACAATAGCTTTTATCTAAAGACATCAGGAAATAAACCATTTCTATGTATCTCTATGAACAGTATACTTCTCCAAAATGTTTGAGTAGATTGTGCTGGTTGACACTATAACATAAACTCAAGTATTTTGACTAATAATGGACAGCGTGTTTTCAAAATGTATACTAGTGAAAAAAAAAAGATAAGAAATAAGTTGATGAAAAAAAAACATGTTTATACAAGGAGTAGTGCATTCAACAATGTAGTGATTGAGCCAAAAAACAAGTTAATAAGCAAGCTCTTAACAAGGTCACTGTTGTTTGTCCACCCTGCTTAAATGTTGCCCTGATCATTGCTGTTCAATATTACAATGCAAATAATTTGTTCAATTTCAAAATATAATAATTCAAAGTGAACATACAAGCAAATCATTTTCAAATAAAGTTGGGTGTTTAAAAATACCCGTGTATCCCTATACATCATATGGTAGTATAAAACTAAGCTCCTGAACAAGCTATTGAGTTACATGAGCTAGCTATTGAGCTAACAAGCTACATGAGCAGTATGGGCTCTATTTTAACGATCTAGGTGCAAAGTCTAAAGCGCATGGCACAAAAGCAATAAGTGCCTGTCCGAATCCACTTTTGCATTTTAAGGATGGAAAAATACGGTTTGTGGCCCACCGCATGGTCTAGCAGGGTTGTGCTTATTCTCTTAATGAGTTATGGGTGTGTTTTAAGCATAACATGTTGTATGTAAGTTTTTGACTTTTCTAAAGCATAAAAATACCATAATATGTGTGCAGATATTTAAGAAACATCCCAAGTGAACATTCTTGTTTAACTGAAAAACAATGCTGAAGTCAGATATTCTGCTTTGAAAATGTTTTTTCTGTGTCGGAATGCTGTCTTTAAGTAAATTTAACCTGCACAATGCCAGTTTAGCCATTTATAATTCAGCACCCTGGTGTTGCCTTGTTGGAAAACAGCGTATTTCAGTCATTCATTAATTCATTCATTCATTCATTCAGAAAGACTCTGAAAGCATGCATCCGTGACCTAAATGGACAGTATCAGACTGATTCAGACAGATTCAGTTCCACATGAGGTTAATAATTAGCACATAATATAAATATTACGAACGTAAACATTAGGTGAGCAGGTTACATTGTAACCGCGTGTCCTAACAACACACTTTGTGACGAGATACGCAGTAATGAGCAGTTTGGCTGTTTGCACCAGACGAAACATGACAGAAATTAAAATACAGCCATTCAGAAGCACAGAATATGCACTCACTCACGAAACGTAAGGTTTAGAATCTATTCAAACTCACATTGTTAGCATTTAGCACTGAATAAAGCACATGAGATTTACCTGAGGGGATCACTGTCATAGGTTTCACATGTTGAGCTGTGAGAAACAGAAGCCGTTTCTAATATATCAATTCGAGGTGTTGGTTAGAACCAAAACTCCTTTTAATATGGAAAATATTCCCTCTATCGCGTGTCATTGCTTTTATTTAGAACACAGTTTTAAATCACTGCTCCTGTTCTCAATCTGGCATTCCGCATTTGCGTCTATTTTGATCCAGGAGTGCAATACCTAGTTTAACCACTGGGTGTCAAACGTACATACTGCACCTTTAAATTTAAAAAAAGGCTATTTACATGGTGGACTTTGTAAGTGGAAAAACTGAACGCTTCACTAGCGAGAAAACCGTTAAACAGACCATCTGCAGCGTGAGAATAAAGAATTAGCCTCCTCCATTCAGCCTCTTTACTTTCTCTTTCTCTTCACTTTTACTCTTTACTCGATAATTAACTTTCGTGGATAAGGAAACGGTGTTGTACGCACTCCACTGAAAACATCCATTAGCCTGCATATTTAATTTAGTTTAAGTGCAAAGATTAGTTTCTAAACTATTTATGAATTCAGTTCTCATTTCCAGCAAACAAATAAATGACCAATAATAATGAAGTGTGGTCAAAAAACTGAGTTCTATCCAAACACACGTCCTATGCCCCATATGGTCCAAAACCTGACAGGTGGACAAATCTAAGCTTGTTTTTATTAAAACAAATATATAAATGCGCATATAATAAATAATACTACTACTAATAATAACAAAAGCAAGTTGTCATGAATAAACTGAAAAAAGCCCCTCGAGATGAAGATGGCATGGAGGTAGTGGTTTTTATGTTTATGTAGAAAGTAATAATTTTTTGTAATATTTTAATCTATTAATTCTTTTTTGTTTGTAAAGATTTTTGCGTATGGCTGTACATCTTGTGTGTATTAAGCAATGTGTATAACTAACGCATAATGTTAAGGTGCATAACTAACGCATAACTAATGCATTCTGCGCTGGACTTTAGACCAGCTTTCATTGCTCAGTCTATTTTAGTTCCTCAAAATAGCAACATGCCAACAATGCGCATTAACACACCTCTTTTCTTGACCGGATCTATTTAAATAACGTGGCGCAAAATGGGAAATTAGACTTGCGCTGGTCTGAAAATAGCAACATATCGCAGCAAACATGTCTTGCACCTTATTGTGCCGGGTGTATGATAGGGGCCTGAGATTCACCTCAATCAAATCCACCTAATTAAGTCAACTGTCTTAAAATAAACATGAAGCCTTCTTTCCTCAATTTTAATAGTTTAAGTTGTTCCTCAAATTAAGCCAAGTAATTGCAACAGTTTGCTTAAAAAATAAGTGAATCTTATATCTTGATTTTATTAGTGAAATATTCTCAATGTTTTATAATATGCACATTATTTTTAATGATCACAGCAATTTTTTTTCATGAAAATTACAAGCCTCAAGATTCATTTTCTACAGTGCATATAATATATATTGTCATATTGCATAGCATATTTATATACAGTTTGTATATATAACTTTCTATTTTAACAATGCAGCAGTTATAATTTGCTCACAATTTTATTTTATTTTTTTGTAGATTTGTGATTCTTTGATATCAAAGTCTTCACCTTCGACTTCCTGGCAATCTGTTTTTTTAGACACACTGGTAAGTTAATCATTTACCAAAAGTATTTTACACCTTTATCTAAAAAATAGACGGTATTGGTTAAGAAAGATTAAAGAAAGATTTAGATTCCTTATTTTAAAAAGTCTCGTCTGCTCACCAAGGCTGCATTTATTTGACCATTTCATTACTTAAGTAATATTATAAAATATTGTTTCAATTTAAAATAACAGTTTGTTCTAAAATAATGGTGAACTGTAATATTAAATGCAATGTATTCATGTGATTCAATTTGTGAATTTCTGAGAACAGTCTGACTCTCAGACATGCATGCTTTTAATATGAAGTCACAAGCTCTATTGAGTGCATGTGTCTGAGTAAGTGCATGTCTCAGCATGCATGTACAAGTCTGCAGCCAGATACTATTGCAATTTTCAGCATAACATATTTATTATATTTGATCTTTTTCCTGATTCGTTTTTATGGAAACTGTGATACATTGTTTTTTTTGTTTACTTTTCTTGGCTATTTGATGGAAAAAAATCACAATGAAAAAAATTAAATGAAAAAAATAAATGAAATATAAAATTTTAATAAAAAATTATTTTAAATGATTTTATTTATTTTATATATATATATTATTTATAGATTGATATATTTTTATAATAAAAAACAGATAATTACTTTAGAATTTATATATTTTATATATTTCTGTCATTTAATTTGCATATTTATTTTAAGTAATAAAAATAAAAATAATAAGTAATAAATACAAATAAATAAATAAAAGGAATACATACAATGTAATTAATAAGTAATTTTAAATGAATTGCCAATATATCACAGTTCCCACAAAATATAAATCAATGTTTTAAACAATAATATTCATGTGAAATACACCGTGCAATGTACATTATATTGTAGAACTGCAGGGGTATATATAGTCCACTGCATAAATGAGTACACTCCCTTTTGAAAATGAATGTTTCTATACATTTCTCAGTGAATATAGACAATACATTTTGCTGCATTTAAACAAAAGTTGTATTAAACAGTGATATCCATTACAATAAGAGTTGGTCACTGAACCTCATTAGGAATAGAAAGATAATACATTTAAATTTTAATGAGGTATTGCCAAAAAAACTACAAGCTGCAGTACAAACAACTACAAAATATCTACTACATATATTTATTCATTATATTTCCTCCGGCTTAGTCCCTTTATTTATCAGGGGTTGCCACAGTGGAATAAACCGCTAACTTATCCAGCATATGTTTTACGCAGCGGATGCTCTTCCAGCTGCAACCCAGTGCTGGAAACATTCCTTCCACACTCATTTACACACATACACTACGCCCAATTTAGTTTATTCAATTTACTTATACTGCATGTCTTTGGACTGTGGGAAAAACCGGAACACCCGGAGGAAACCCATGCGAACACGGGTTTCAATATATTTTCCTTCTTTATTCAAATTTGATTAATCATTTTCACTAACATCTTAATTTGGATGTCCTGGTTTTTGAGTCACGGATCGGGCAATTTTTTAGATCAGCAAAAAAAGGGAGGAGACAAATGTCATTTGCTTTCTATTATTTATATATGTATATATATATTTGAAGTCAGAATTATTAATTATCTCCCAAATAATGTTTAACAGAGCAGCAAGGAAGTTTTCACAGTATGTCTGATAATATTTTTTCTTCTGGAGAAAGTCTTATTTGTTTAATTTCGGCTAGAATAAAAGCAGTTTT
>CAIGQZ010030939.1:0-14183 GCA_903798205.1 Danio tinwini | reverse complement strand
ATATTCAGTATTTGAAGTTGATCAAAACTTTTAATCCAAACATTTTAACACAATTTTGAAAAACTTTTTTACTCCACTAAAAGACTAAAAGTGTTTAAAGCAGAAAATCCCAACATTCTAGACGGTATAACAAATAATCTGAGGGGTGTTTTGAGCTGAAACTTTACAGACACATTCTCAAGACACAAAGATCTTAAATCTTAAAAAGGGGGTAAGATCAGTTGTGGGATTGTGCCAGTGAATAGACACTGCAGTGCAGCCTGAGCGACACAGAGAGACGCAGACTTTTTATTTGCACTTTTGTTTTTTTGACTATTATAAACGAGTAACATAGTAAAAAAATCACTTAATAAATTATTTAATGCATGATTAGCCGTATGAAGTATACTATTTTAATTTTAAATAAACAACTGAAAGTAACACAAAATAATGTGCTTCTGCTTTTTGACCACTGTCTTTTGCTGTAATATTTTGGTCAAATAAAATAAAGCGCTGACATTAGTATGAACCTATATATTATTTCGGTATAATATAAATATAGTAGTGAAATACAAACAAAAGTCTGCGTCTCTCTGTGTAGCTCAAGCTGCGCTGCAGTGTCTATTCACAGGTGTGATCTCACTACTGATCAGCACAGGGGCTTTGACCTGCTCCGTCTCCGATCTGGGTCGGTTCACCCCTCCTTAGACAACCTGGTGGTCCCGAGCTCCCCCTGGAGCACCATATTGATACCGAACTTAGTGTGGACACCCGATCAACATAGTCCACTGCAGCCCAGAAGCCCTGAGCTCAAGCGATCCGCAGCCTCAGCCTCCCAGTAACTTGGATTACAGGCACGCGCCACTGAACCCGGCGAGAACTGAGAGAATCAGAGCTGTGGAGAATCTGATCATCACAGCGACCTCTAGTGGAGGAAAACTGAATGATGAAGTAAACTTGACTTTTTTGCCATGTTTCATTGGACACATATAAACAGCAGTATGGTCCCCAAAAAAAAAACAGTACTATAGTAATTTGTAGTAAATACTATAGTGTTTTTGAACACTATTGTCAATTTGAGTCTGATTATGATTTATCATTTTCGCATGTTTCTGAGGTCTGTGACTGTATGAGGATTTTAAAAGCATTCAGGTCTAATAAATTGCACAATTTGTCCCTTTAATAACAAACTATTTTATTTAATATTTTTTTAAGATGAAGACTATGCAGTATTATTTTATATTTGATTATTCAATTGCTGTACCTGAATACTGTTAGAGTCCTGTGTAAACATTAAAGCTCTGTTCATTTCATTTCTATAATTTTTTATTTATATATGCTTGCAAATTGTTTATGATATTTTATGCAGATGCACATCTATTATAAACTAATCACCCATTCTGTAATACGCTTTCTACAACTCTATATTTTATGATCCAATACACCACTGTTCCTGTAGTAAAAAGTATACTACACTAAACTAAAGTATACTACTAAAGTACACTACAGTATTTCATTTTTATCAATTAATAGTTAAAACTCCAGTATGCTGTAGCATTCATAAACTAAGAGTTATAAATACTACTGGTCACATTACTGTTGTGTGCAAATTATTTTCTGTCTGATAAAATCTGTAAATAATAATGAAAACTTCAGCAAATCAGAACAATTAAAGTGACAGTTCACCCAAAAATGTCATTTTATACTTTTCATAGTCCCCTTTTTTCATTAACTATCAGTTTAAGATTGTGTACGAACCGTGAACTTCTGAAACAGTAAATCCTTAACTGAAAGGTTAGTGGTTCAAGTCCATCCAGGGAAGAAGCAAGTTTTCGCTGAAAGAGTTTTTGTCGCAGCCTGGCTAGCTCAGTTGCTATTTACTTTTTATTTCAGTTGGCTTAAAAACAGTATCAAAATTTACACAAGTAGGGAAGGTACTGATGAATACAGTGACTAGCCTTGAATGAGTTTCTACATCAGCCTGGCTAGCTCAATCGGTTGAGCATGAGACTCTTAATCTCAGGGTTGTGGGTTCGAGCCCCACGTAGGGTGTTTGTAATACCTTTCTCTCTCTCTTTCCAGCAGCTTTTGGTTGGCTGTTCAGTTGTATTCATTCAGTAGACCCTTTGAGACAAACTTCAGCGTTTCTACCTCTGTAGATGGCTTTACAGCAAATCTTTGTGGTGCGTTTGGCTGTTAACTAAAAGGTTGGTGGATTGATCCCACCCTGGGACGAAATAAGCTTTTCGCTGCCTTGCAATGGCTAACACGCGCACTGGGCGTAGATCCTAGGCCACGTTCTCTGTATAGCTTTACAAGATGACATCAGGATTTAGCAGAAGATTGTTGTCCACTGCTTGTATTGGCCAATTACTTTTTATTTCAGTTGGCTTAAAAACACCATAAAAATTTACACAGATAGGGTAGGCACTAATGAAAACAGGGACTAGCCTTGAAATAGTTTTCATAGCAGCCTGGCTAGCTCAGTTGGTAGAGCATCAGACTCTTAATCTTAGGGTCAAGGGTTCAAGCCCCATGTTGGCTGTATCTGTTATCTTTCTCTCTCTCTTTTCAGCAGCTTTCGGTTGGCTGTTCATTTGAATTCATTCAGTAGTCCCTTTGAGACGAACTTCAGCGTTTCTACCTCTGTAGGTACACTTTCTGCAAGTCTCTGTGGCGCAATTGGTTAGCGCGTTCGGCTGTTAACTGAAAGGGTGGTGGTTCAAGCCCACCCAGGGACGAAATAAGCTTTTCGCTGCCTTGCAACGGCTAACACGCGCACTGGGCGTTGATCCTAGGCCACGTGCTCTGTATAGCGTTACAAGATGACATTAGAATTTAGCAGAAGATTGTTGTCCCCTGCTTGTATTGGCCAAATACTTTTTATTTCACTTGGCTTAAAAACACTATCAAAATTTACACAGGTAGGGAAGGTACTGATGAAAACAGTGACTAGCCTTGAATAAGCTTCTACAGCAGCCCGGCTAGCTCAGTCGGTAGAGCATGAGACTCTTAATCTCAGGGTCGTGGGTTCGAGCCCCACGTTGGGCGTTCATTTTACCTTTCTCTTTCCAGCAGCTTTCGGTTGGCTGTTCAGTTGTATTCATTCAGTCGACCCTTTGAGACAAACTTCAGCGTTTGTACCTCTGCTTTACAGCAAGTCTCTGTGGCGCAATCGGTTAGCGAGTTCGGCTGTTAACTGAAAGGTTGGTGGTTCAAGCCCACCCAGGGACGAAATAAGCTTTTCGCTGCCTTGCAACGGCTAACACGCGCACTGGGCGTAGATCCTAGGCCACGTGCTCTGTATAGCGTTACAAGATGACATCAGGATTTAGCAGAAGATTGTTGTCCACTGCTTGTATTGACCAATTTAATTTTTATTTCAGTTGGCTTAAAAACAGTATCAAAATTTACACAGGTAGGGAAGGTACTGATGAAAACAGTGACTAGCCTTGAATGAGTTTCTACGTCAGCCTGGCTAGCTCAGTCGGTTGAGCATGAGACTTTTAATCTCAGGGTCGTGGGTTCGAGCCCCATGTAGGGTCTTTGTAATACCTTTCTCTTTCCAGCAGCTTTTGGTTGGCTGTTTAGTTGTATTCATTCAGTAGACCCTTTGAGACAAACTTCAGCGTTTCTACCTCTGTAGATGGCTTTACAGCAAGTCTCTGTGGTGCGTTTGCCTGTTAACTGAAAGGTTGGTGGATTGATCCCACCCTGGGATGAAATAAGCTTTTCGCTGCCTTGCAATGGCTAACACGCGCACGGGGCGTAGATCGTAGGCCACGTTCTCTGTATAGCTTTACAAGATGACATCAGGATTTAGCAGAAGATTGTTGTCCACTGCTTGTATTGGCCAATTACTTTTTATTTCAGTTGGCTTAAAAACACCATAAAAATTTACACAGATAGGGTAGGCACTAATGAAAACAGGGACTAGCCTTAATGGAGCTTTTATAGCAGCCTGGCTCGCTCAGTTGGTAGAGCATGAGACTCTTAATCTTAGGGTGTGGGTTCGAGCCCCATGTTGGCTGTATCTGTTATCTTTCTCTCTCTCTTTTCAGCAGCTTTCGGTTGGCTGTTCATTTGAATTCATTCAGTAGGCCCTTTGAGACAAACTTCAGCGTTTCTACCTCTGTAGGTATACTTTTTGCTAGTCTCTGTGGCGCAATCGGTTAGCGCGTTCGGCTGTTAACTGAAAGGTTGGTGGTTCAAGCCCACCCAGGGACGAAATAAGCTTTTCGCTGCCTTGCAACGGCTAACACGCGCACTGAGCGTTGATCCTAGGCCACGTGCTCTGTATAGCGTTACAAGATGACATCAGAATTTAGCAGAAGATTGTTGTCCCCTGCTTGTATTGGCCAAACACTTTTTATTTCACTTGGCTTAAAAACACTATCAAAATTTACACAGGTAGGGAAGGTACTGATGAAAACAGTGACTAGCCTTGAATGAGTTTCTACAGCAGCCCGGCTAGCTCAGTCGGTTGAGCATGAGACTCTTAATCTCAGGGTTGTGGGTTCAAGCCCCACGTAGGGTGTTTGTAATACCTTTCTCTCTCTCTTTTCAGCAATTTTCGGTTGGCTGTTCATTTGAATTCATTCAATAGACCCTTTGAGACAAACTTCAGCATTTCTACCTCTGTAGGTGGCTTTACAGCAAGTCTCTGTGGTGCAATTGGTTAGTGCGTTTGGCTGTTAACTGAAAGGTTGTTGGATTGATCCCACCCTGGGGCGAAGTAAGCTTTTCGCTGCCTTGCAACAGCTAACACGCGCACTGGGCGTAGATCCTAGGCCACATGGTCTGTATAGCGTTACAAGATGACATCAGGATTTAGCAGAAAATTGTTGTCCACTGCTTGTATTGACCAATTTACTTTTTATTTCAGTTGGCTTAAAAACAGTATCAAAATTTATGATTCATGAGACTCTTAATCTCAGGGTCGTGGGTTCGAGCCCCATGTTGGGCGTTTATGTTACCTTTCTCTCTCTCTTTCCAGCAGCTTTCAGTTGGCTGTTCAGTTGTATTCATTCAGTAGACCCTTTGAGACAAACTTCAGTGTTTCTACATCTGCAGGTGGACTTTTTGCAAGTCTCTGTGGCGCAATCGGTTAGCGCGTTCAGCTGTTAACTGAAAGGTTGGTGGTTCAAGACCACCCAGGGACGAAATAAGCTTTTCGCTGCCTTGCAATGGCTAACACGCGCACTGGGCCTTGATCCTAGGCCACGTGCTCTGTATAGCATTACAAGATGACATCAGGATTTAGCAGAAGATTGTTCTCCGCTGCTTGTAATGGCCAATTATTTTTATTCTAGTTGGCTTAAGAACACTATCAAAATTTACACAGATAGGGAAGGTACAGAAGAAAGCAGGGACTTGCCTTGAAAGAGTTATTGTAGTAGCCTGGCTAGCTCAGTCAGTAGAGCATGAGACTCTTATTCGCAGGGTCATGGGTTTGAGCCCCATGTTGGGTGTTTCTGTTATCTTTCTCTCTTTCCAGCAGCTTTCGGTTAGCTTTTCATTTGTATTCATTCAGTAGACCCTTTGAGACAAACTTCAGCGTTTCTACCTCTGCAGGTAGACTTTCTGCAATTTTCTGTGGATGCAATCGGTTAGCGTGTTTGGCTGTTAACCGAAAGGTTGGTGGTTCGAGCCCACCCAGGGACGAAATATGCTTTTCGCTGCCTTGCAACGGCTAACACGCACACTGGGAGTAGATCCTAGGCCACGTGCTCTGTATAGTGTTACAAGATGACATCAGGATTTAGCAGAGAATTGTTGTCCACTGCTTGTATTGGCCGATTACTTTTATTTCAGTTAACTTAAAAACACTATCAAAATTTAGACAGGTAGGTAAGGTACTGATGAAAACAGGGACTACCCTTAAAATTTGTTTCGACAGCAGTCCGGCTAGCTCAGTCGGTAGAGCATGAAACTCTTAATCTCGGTTTCGTGGGTTCGAGCCCCACGTTGGGTGATTATGTTACCTTTCTCTCTCACTTTCCAGCAGATTTCGGTTGGCTGTTCAGTTGTATTCAATCAGTAGTCCATTTGAGACTAACTTCAGCATTTCTACCTCTGCAGGTAGACTTTCTGCAAGTCTCTGTGGATGCAATCGGTTAGCGTGTTTGGCTGTTAATCGAAAGGTTGGTGGTTCGAGCCCACTCAGGGACGAAATGTGCTTTTTGCTGCCTTGCAACGGCTAACACGCGCACTGGGAGTAGATCCTAGGCCACGTGCTCTGTATAGCGTTACAAGATGACATCAGGATTTAGCAGAGGATTGTTGTCCACTGCTTGTATTGGCAGATTACTTTTATTTCAGTTGACTTAAAAACACTATCAAAATTTAGACAGGTAGGGAAGGTACTGATGAAAATGGGGGCTAGCCTTTAACTTATTTCTACAGCAGCCCGGCCAGCTCAGTCGGTAGAGCATGGGACGCTTATTCTCAGGGTCGTGTGTTCGAGCCCCACGTTAGGCGTTTATATTACCTTTCTCTCTCACTTTCCAGCAGTTTCTGGTTGGCTGTTCATTTGATTTCATTCAGTAGACCCTTTGAGACAAAATTAAGTGTTTCTACCTCTGCAAGTGGACTTTCTGCAAGTCTTTGTGGCGCAATCGGTTAGTGTGTTCGGCTGTTAACTGAAAGGTTGGTGGTTTGAGCCTCCCAGGGATGAAATAAGCTTTTTGCTGCCTTGCAATGGCTAACACGTGCACTGGATGTAGAACCTAGGTCACTTGCTCTGTATAGCGTTACAAGATGACATCAGGATTTAGCAGAGGATTGTTGTCTGCTGCTTGTATTGGCCAATTACTTTTACTTCAGTTGGCTTAAAAACACTATTAAAATTTACACAGGTAGGGAAGGTACTGATGAAAACAGTGACTAGCCTTGAATAAGATTCCACAGCAGCCCGTCTAGCTCAGTTGGTAGAGCATGGGACGCTTATTCTCAGGGTCGTGGGATGAGCCCCACATTAAGGGTTTATATCACCTTTCTCTCTCACTTTCCAGCAGTTTCCGGTTGGCTGTTCATTTGATTTCATTTAGTAGACCCTTTGAGACAAACTTAAGTGTTTCTACCTCTGCAAGTGGACTTTCTGCAAGTCTCTGTGGCGCAATCCGTTATCGTGTTTGGCTGTTAACTGAAAGGTTGGTGGTTTGAGCCCACCCAGGGACGAAATAAGCTTTTCGCTTCCTTGCAATGGCTAACACGTTCACTGGGTGTAGCTCCTAGGCCACTTGCTCTGTATAGCGTTACAAGATGACATCAGGATTTAGCAGAAAATTGTTGTCCGCTGCTTGTATTGGCCAATTACTTTTATTTCAGTTGGCTTAAAAAGGTACTGATGAAAACAGGGACTACCCTTAAAATTTGTTTCTACAGCAGCCTGGCTAGCTCAGTCGGTAGAGCATGAGACTCTTATTTACAGGGTCGTGGGTTCGAGCCCCATGTTAGGTATTTATATTATCTTTCTCTCTCACTTTCCAGTAGTTTCCGGTTGGCTGTTTATTTGATTTCATTCAGTAGACCCTTTGAGACAAACTTAAGTGTTTCTACCTCTGCAGGTGAACTTTCTGCAAGTCTCTGTGGCGCAATTGGTTAGTGCGTTCGGCTGTTAACTGAAAGGTTGGTGGTTCGTTGCAATGGCTAACACGCGCACTGGTCGTAGATCCTAGGCCACGAGCTCTGTATAGCGTTACAAGATGACATCACGATTTAGCAGAAGATTGTTGTCCACTGCTTGGCCAATTATTTTTATTTCAGTTGGCTTAAAAACACTATCAAAATTTACACAGGTAGGGAAGGTACTGATGAAAACAGGGACTAGCCTTGTTAAACCAAGATGGCGCCGAGCATGGCCACCGTGTTGCGAGCTCCCAGCGAACTTCGTTGTGTTTTGTATGTTTTACTTGTATTTTTGTTGTTTTTCGTGCTGGATGTACACACTCTTATTGCCTACGACAGACACACACTTCGAGAAATTGGCTCCCTCGTCGCACACCGAAAACCGGACTTTGAGTTCTTCAACGACGCTCTGTTTACAAACACAACAACAGAGCCCTTTGTCTGGGCCACACAACCGAGGCGACGACGCAAACGCAGCCGGAAAAGAGGAAAGAGAGCCGGCGTCCTGGTCAGACTAAGACGCCGTGGATTTCGACCTCCGCTCCCCAGACTTATAAAATGTAATGTTCATTACAATATTTATTTTATGAACAAAAAAGCACAAGTACTGCATTTATTAAAAGTAAAGTTTACAAATGTGTTAATGATCATTTTAATCAAACCCTATCGTGTCACATTTATTTGCACTGAACCAGTTGTCTAAACAAATCTATTCTAACTTATATCTTATTTCTACCTGTAAAAGTAGCAGAGGGTGGTAGTGAAAAAACAGCTTGAACTCAAACCACTGTAGAGAAAACAAACTGATTGTACAACAAAGATATAGAAAGATGGTTTCTCATTGAAATGTAATATGATATACACTCATGTTCAAAAGTAAATAAAATATAAAAGCTTCATGTTAATTTCATAACAAGAATTATATTGTGTTTAGTTTGCTCATAAAAAGTAGATTTTATTTGATTTGCTGTGCTGCTCATGAAACATTCCTTTATATTTTGTGAAAACAGTAATAACCTTTTTAAGGATAGAATAACAAAAAATATTCTTTATTTATTTGATTTACTTAAATTATTATTTCACATTATTCTGGTTTTTACTTTGTATTTGACCAATTAATTGTAGCCTAAATAACCATAATTATAACTTTGAAAAATATATCGAGCACATCCAAAACTTTTTAACAGTAGTGTACATTTTGCCACTGTGAACACAGTGTCTTTAATGAAATGCTTTTTGTCTTGCCCTTTTTCAGTTTAACAAACCAAGATTTACTGGATCCCACATTGCTGCAGCAAAGCCAAATCTTAGTGTGGCTAGAAGACCATCACAAGTTGATGTCCAGCACAGTTCAGCAGTGTGTAGTGCTTCTACACCAAGCACGGCTGTAAGTATTGTCAGAATTCACATAGTTTTCTGAGAGAATTTGATATAAGCAATTTTTTTTTAAGCAAATTTGTATTTTTATTAAGCACAGTCACAATAAAACATCTCTGTAATATATTTTTAATGCATAAAAACATATATATTTTTTAAAAAAGCACCATTTTTAAAAGTTTTTGTTTGCATATAAGCTCTGTGACAACATTTTACAGTTTAGCAGCAATCAATAATTTCTAATGTATTATAATATGCTAATGTTCATGTGGACGGTTGTGATATTGACGGACTAAAGTAATGGTTGCAAAAAATTCTGATGAGTTAATGATATTTATATATATTTACAAAATGTATTTTATTATACTGCTTGATATAGACACAGGACCTTCAAGTTTCTGCCTCCGTCCTCACATCCACTGCAGCAGTGACCAGCTCCACAGAGCCATCCAGCATTGTCTCAGTAAGTATTTTCAGATTTTCTGTCCAAATAAAGGTAATTCAGTTTGCATATTTACTGCCCCAGCTGAATTCACACAAATTGGTTTTAAGACCTGTAAATTAAATTGACTTGATGGTAATTAACTAAGCGTAATATATGTATAAATGTTAACAAAGTAAAGAGAGAAAAAAAACAAAGCAAAAAAAACAGAAATTAAGCCTTCTGTTGTTGATATTTTATCTTCACAGTAGTGAAAGAAAGAAAATGTGAATGGAAGAGAAGTAGAAAAGAAAATGAGAAATAACTATAATGGATAATATGTATGTGTTCAAAGAAAATGTTTATTGGTAAAATTATATTATTATGTTTTTTTGGAATTGAAATACATAATAAAGTATTTTAAATCAAAGGTATTTAGATTAAAACTACTATAATCATGATAACGTCACGTGAGGGTACTCGCTCAAATTTGCAAGGTGCTTTTACATTACCACACTAAATGTTTTATCTATTGTCCTTCACAGACTGCACCTTCTGGGGCATTGTTGCAAGCTCCATCTGCTGTTCCACTTCCTCGCCTTTGGGCTGAAACCTTGCCACCAGAGGACCACAAGTGGATTGCCAGCAGGCTTTTTAAAATGGGGTCCAAAGGAAAGCCAGAGCTTCGTGACAACCTCCAGCTCTGGTATTACCCTCCACAGCCTGCACTTACTTACAATCAGGCTCCAGCTCCAGACAGATTTTTCTGTCATTCACTTTTGCTGTGGATGCCATACAAGCTGTGGAGGGTCAAAGTCCTTTGCCCCAATCCTGCATGTGGACAGCATCAGCTGACCGGTGGAGGTCTTCACAAAAGGGCACGGCAAGTTCTGGACATCGACAGGATGTACAACATGGTTACAGAAACCCTCATCTGTACCAAATGCAAAGCCTCACATGTGTCCTGGAGTCAGACTGTCCTGCAGCAGCTGGATCTTGGCCATCGCTCAGAGTTTCGGGTCATTCTCACGCAGAAGTGAGTAATAGCACAACTTTATTCCTTGTGCAGTTGTTAACCTATCATCACAAATATTTCAAAATATTTTACAAATTATATATATATATAATGGCCCGCTATACCACTCAGTGTGTGGATTTCCTCAGTGGACCTGGGGTGTTGCCAATCACCTTCCAGGAGCCCCCAGCGCCTACAGTTTTGCCAAGCTGCAAGTGGCTCCTCACTGTCTACAGCCAGGACATCTTGACAAGGTTGAATGAAATCCATGCCAGGATAACATCGACCTATGGGTCCATCTTGAAGATGGATTCAACTAAAAAGGTTAGTGGATTTTCATCAATTTATAATTTCTTTATTATATTCCAGCATTGGCAAAAACCCTTTGCGTAGTCTGCTTGATATGATGTTACAGCATGCTTCTTCTCGTGTCTAATACAGATCACCAAAAAGCTAGCTGGGACAGCGAGAGGAACAGGACTCTGGCTCACCTCTGTTGGCAATGAGTTTGGTCAGGTGCTTATAAGTGTGCTCACAGCCCAGGAAGGAGCAGGACTGGACAGGATGGTGGATGGGCTGGTCAGAAGATACCAGGAGGCTGGTGTGGATCCACCTGCTGTTTTGTATGTGGATTGTGGGTGCTGCACTGATGTGGGCGAGACCAAACTCAAAGCCAGGTTCAGAGGATGGCCAGAGTTAACTGTGAGATTAGACATCTGGCACCTTATGCGCAGGATTGCCCTGGGATGTACAACTGATGCTCATCAGCTGTATCCCATCTTCATGTCACGGATCTCGGCGTGCATTTTTGAATGGGATGCAGCTGATGTTTCTTTGCTACGCCAAGCAAAGCGAGCACTGTTGATGTCCCAGGGTTGGCCTGCGCTGACAGATGCAGATGTCAACAAGCATCTCACCAGGGAGGAGCTGGCTCTCCATTGCCGGAGGAGGACCCGTGGAGAGGAGACTACCATTCTTCTCCTTGAACAGCTTTTTACAGAGCTCATGAGCAACAGGGGCAATGACTCGTTGGGTGTTCCTCTTATGGACAAGGAAAGGATGGAGCACATCTGGAGTGTCCAAAAAAAGCATATGAAATGCATTCAGGACCCCCCTGGTGTTGTGCTCTATACTGAAACGGGGAGCATAACCAAGGGAGGTGTTCTACTACGGACCTACAGATGTGCCAGGGGCTCCACGTCTCTTGAGTCCTTCCATTTACACCTCAACCGTTTTATCCCAGGTATGATTTTGCACAAACACTGTGTAAAGAAAAAACATTAAATGTCTTTGTGTGTGTTTTTAATTAAGTCCTAAACACTATTTACAGGGTCCAGCGCAAATAGTCTGAACTTTCAGATTTATTTGCTGGAAGGACTAAACAGGTGGAACCAGGACCGGGAGGCTGCTTCCTTGGCATCAGAACCATCAGCTTTACGCAGCTACACAGGAGAACTTGTTCACTGTGTAAACTGCAACTATGAAAAGCTGTTTGGGAGAAAAGTGGTGCCCAAGTTTTGTCCGCCTGCACGTTACACTGGTAAGAGATTTTGCTATTGTTAATGAACCTGCAATTTCTGTGTACTCTCCATCTACTGTATCCAGTTTTATAAGCAAATTTCCAAGGCCTCTAATTTATTAATGTGATTAAAACATTTTTGCAAACAAAGCCTTTGTTACCTGTTTGATAGCTCATACTATTCTGATAAAACTCATTTTAGTATAATTGTAAATAAAACCACCTTCAGGTCAATGTTCATGAGCCTTGTGCTTTAAAATCTTTAATGGTCTTTAAATATTTGTAAGAAGAAATTTATTGTTTCATGACTATTTACTGAACTGAAGCAACAAAAAAATATTATTACATTATAATTACATGTCATTATCAAACATAATGCTACAAGCTTTGAGAGATATTTATTTGTACATTTCTCTGTCTTCTTTGTATTTGCATTGCATTTCATTAGATGTTTTGTCCAGAATAATTATTATGTTTTGGACCTCTGAATAAAATGTATGTTTTTGTTTCTTCCTTGACTTTGAGCTTCAAAAACTACTTGCTTCTGCATCAAACAATCAAACATGGCTTTTAAAATTTGTTTATGTTTTATTTCTTTTTTCAGGTGAGCTCATTGGAGTGCAGTATCTGTTCCAGCAGACTGGTCAGGCACTGCAGAACATGAACCCAGATTGTGAGCAGACTGCTGAGCTCATCGAGGATCTCAATGTGGATGAGCGAGAAGAAGATGAGGGCTTCTGTGACATCAGTGAGGATCACACTATTGTTGATTCGGAGGCTGCTCTGTCACCATCCTCCTCCACATTGAGATCGGGTTCCTCCACTGCAGTCACCAGCAGTGACGCTTCTTTGCCGGTCTCCACATCCCCTGCACTGGTCCCTGACCCACCTGCGCAGCCTGAACAACCCATTTCCCCTGTGCCCTTAGAGCCAGAAGAGGCTGCTGTGGAGGACAACGATGATGATGATGATGATGATGATAACGACGATGATGACGGTGATGAAGAGACTGTAAGTCCTACTAATTTCTATGTCTTTACAGTGATATAGAATAATTTAAAATACAGAATCAATTATAAAATTATGCATTGAACAATGTAATGTGCTATGTTTTTTTGTGCTTTCATTAGGCTGTTGACTACCAAAATATTTCGGGCTTCCAGTATGTGGACAGGCTTGCCGAATATCTGGTGGAGCTCCGGACCCACAAAAGCCTCAGCCTCACCAACCAGGAGGCCAATGATATCATTGGTCTTTGGCAAAGCCTGGACGACAAAGACAAGGAGCGGGTGGTTTATTCAGCTCGACACCAGAAGCGACTGCTGAGTGGGCGATTTAAAACACCCAGGAAGCCCACTCACACCCCTGGTGTCGAGAGCACTACCAGATGTGTGCTGGGTGCAAGCAGTGCTCCTGCTCAGTGGCCTGACTGTTGCCGTCTTGTGGAGACCATCTTCATCAGGCTTTGTACCATCCACCCTAGCCCCAAGCGAAAAGGCAAGGGTACCCTTTCAAGATGGTCTCTGATCCTGCAAGACTACCGCAGGATTAGGCAACTCGTACTGGGCAACAGCTTGGTAATGGGAGGTACATCCATGCAACTGGTAGAGGTAAACCAGAATACCCTGATTCAGTGGTTTAATAACAGACAGAAGAAGCAGGAGCTGTCTGTGCTGCTTCAGGGTATTCAGTTGCCTCAGCCCCTCCCAGAAGCCCAGGAGCCTCTGCCAGTTGCCAAAAGTCTTCGGACTGAGCCAGACCAACCAGGAGAGCAGCACCAGTACATCTTGCCAGAGAGCACAGCAGGTCAGGCAAGGCAGAGGCAGACTTCTGTTGGGCGACCCCCACTCAGACCCAAGGCAATAGCACAGACCCAGGTTTTGTTTACACCATCAGCACCTGGAGCACCACTGCAGATGGTACCCAATATGTACATTCAGGCTACACCAGGGTATCAGGGTGTGCCGATATTTCAGGGCGTACCAATGTTTCAGGCTGTGCCAATGGTCCAGGGAATCCCTATGGCCCAGGGTATCCCGATGATGCAAGGAGTGCAGATGGCCCAGGGTATCCCAATGGTGCAGTGGATGCCACTCAGGCAGCCACTGCTTCAGCCAACAGTGCCCAGTACCAGCTCACAGCCTGCTGCATCACCTTCCACATCTGGAGCCATTCCCAAAAGATCCTACCGGAGAACTGTTCAAGCGAACACTTGTAAAAAGTGTGGGCAGTTCAAGACAAAC
>CAIGQZ010030933.1:0-20685 GCA_903798205.1 Danio tinwini | reverse complement strand
ATATATATATATATATATATATATATATATATATATATATATATAAAATGTTACACTAAAAATAATGCATCTTGATGTCACGTTACATTAAAAGTTTTAATATACATCATGTGATTTCGCTGGGATAAGAAAAAATAACCTTCATCTATTGTCCTCTACAAATTGGGCTAAACAGGGAGAAAAAAAATTCTAAATGAAGGCCAACTCAAAGATATGTCAAAGTCAGAGACCTACACCATCCATCCATCCATCCATTCATCCATCCATCTGTTTCTCTCCCTCTCTCTCTCTCTCTCTCTCTCTCTCTCTCTCTCTCTCTCTCTCTCTGGTCACAGGGGACTGATTAAATGGTTGCGTGTGTTTGAAGAGCTGAGACAGGCCAACTGAATGCTTTAGTGAATGCGCTGTAATCATATTAGCCAGCACTTCACTAGATAAAGCAGAGGGAGCAAATCAGCACCAACACATAATGGACCTCAGAAAGCTCATCAAACACGAGGACGGAGGCAGGAAGCCATAGATAAGAGTTCGATTGATTCCCATCGTCCTCGTACGTACATTTAGTTCGAAGGCAAACACACACAAATACACACCATTCAAATATCGTTATTAAGCTTATCAGTGTCGTAAAATAACAAATTACAAATACTCAAATTACTGTAATTGAGCAGTTTTTCTCAGAAATTGTAATTTACTAGATTAAAAAAGGTGTACTTTTACTTTCCCTTTTAGTGCAGTATCAGTACTACTTTTACTCCACTACTTTCCTTCAACATAGTCACTACTTAATTTTTTCCTGTCTATGGGGATTAGAAAAATCAGTCCTGTGATTCATGTCCATTCAAATCGCACATAGACAGTAAATCGCATCATACTGATCTACCTCAAGCAGGGGCGCCCCCAAGGGCCACGGCCACCCCTATGTAAACTCTGGCCACCTCTGTAGCCACCCCAATATCAATAAATAAATAACTAAATAAAATGCAGCCACTATATTATTGTGAATTAATTGGCACCACCGACGTTGCTGATTCACTGCCCCTCCCCCTTTAAGTATGCGCTAAATAGATTTTTCGCTATTCTGGCTGCACCTCGGGATGAACTGTTGATCAACCGCAGCAGATAAGCTGCTTTTTTTATTAAGGATAAAGTTCTTATAACATAATTTGTTTAGTATTGTTTGACAACGAGAGACAAAACACGACTTTGGGTTGATCAGATTGTTCACTTTTTAGTAAGAATATTATTTTTTTTCTATGAAAAATTATGTTTTATCTGATTGAAAACCACAAATCCCTAAATAAATAAATGCATTTTGAAATCAGATTTCAGAATCTAGTTTATTTAGCACCTTCATTTGTTTGCTGGTTGACTTACAAGGGCCAAAAATCTCATTGATTTTGTAGAAGTATTTTGCAAAAAGATACATCAATAGAAGAAGCTGTATTATTAATATTGTGGCTTAAAAAGGAATATGGATTAATTGTATTTTTAGGGTCTGTATATTGAGTGTGTGTATATAGTAATGCCTTTTGTTCAGTTTGTTCATGTGTTTGGTTTTTTTTAACTATATATTGATTTTTATTTGGTTTGCACATGTACTTGCTGAATTTCAAGGAATACATTGCAATATTTTAGAGTAATTAACTAAATGAATTAAAACCACAGTATTTCATTTACCAGAAACAAAAATAAAAAATTACAATGAATTTTGTGTGCCACCGTAAGATTTGGTGTGGCCTCAAATGGCCACCAGAATGTTTTCTGGGTGCACCACTGACCTCAAGACATGGGCGATTTATAAATGCAGAAAACTGCTTAGACGCAATAACTGTTACATGCAATAACCCAGAGACTGTTCAGACTGCATATCACTGATAAGAAGACGGCGGATGTTTACTATGATGACCAAAATGGTCTTAAACAAAAACTAAATGCACTACAGAATATTACGTTTACACACACATCCACAAATTACATGTAAACAGATCAGGTTTTTACAGCATAGTACTCACTACTAACTACTCTTGAGTACTTTTAAAAGGGCTACTTTTACTCATACTTTAAGTAATATTTACAACAGGTACAGGGTTTTACTCTTCTTGGACTACCTTTTGGGTAAGTATTGGTACTTTTACTTGAGCATGATTTTTCCGTACTCTTTTCACCACTGATGCTCAAAAGCTTACATAAACCTTCACGTACCCTTTTCATTTGAAAAACATACAATGTAAAATCAGTTGTTGTCTCATTTCATCAAATTAAGTAACATTTCACCATAAACTGATTTAAAACTAGAAGTCAATGGGATAGTTAATCCACGAATGTAAATTCTTTCATCAGTTATTCTCCCTTCATTTGTTCTAAACCTATTTTGAGTTTATTTCTTCTGTTAAACACAAAGGAAGATAAAATCCTGATTGCTGGGACCCATTGACAATAGTATTTTTTTTTACTATCTTCTTTTGTGTTCAACAGAAGAAAGTAACTCATAAAGATTTAAAACCAAATAATTTTTGGGTGAACTATCTCCCATAATTTGGAGAATTAACATAAACTGGTTTTAATTAGTTAATGTAACAACACACACTATGTTATGACTTATTAATGGCATCATTTTGTACAGTGAAAGTGTAAGCAAAACAAATGTAATGCATTGAGAAAGCTGCATGCAAATACTTATTTAAAATACTCTCCTCAAGAATAAATAATAAATGAAATGACACATATAATGCTGTTCAAAAATGCTGGTTAACTGACATCCTCAGGCATCAATGACTGTTTTTGATCTTATATAATAGCTGATTATGAGTGTGCCTCAGTTGTTCTGAGTAGCAAACAACATCAAGTGACTGCAAAGTCAACTTAAATGTGCACAATTAAACCACAGATCTTGTGAACAGTTTTGAATAGCGTGCAGATTTTCCACTTTAACAAGCAAGATTAAGACTCGTGGAATGCTTAAAATTAAACAGAATATTTAGTGTAATTGTTTTGCCTAATAGTTTTCCCAAAGATTTTATTTCATGAAGATTTTTCATTAATTAATTAATTGATTAATTAATTAATTAATTAATTAATTTATTTATTTATTTTTGTAAACACATTCTAGAATGAATAAACTGCAAGTTTGTAGATAATCAAAGTATGATAAACAATAAAAGACAGAAATTAAACCAATTAAGTAGTGTCATCTATTTAGACTAATTGTTTCTACAATATGGCTAAATAAAACAAATACAATCATATTTAAATTAATGCATAGTTTTATGCAAGGTTTATGTGTTCTGGAGTAATCTGAAAAATGTAATTCTGAAAATTGTGTCATAATTTACTTACTCCTACTGTATCGTCACCTTAGAATTATAAGGTTCTATCTGTGTTCTGAATGACTTTGAGATATTGAGCTTCAAAGTTTTTGCATTGCATAGCAAACAGAATGTGTGTAACATTAGTTTTTAAAAAAAAAAAAAAGTCTTAAAATGGGCGACGCAGTGGCGCAGTAGGTAGTGCTGTCGCCTCACAGCAAGAAGGTTGCTAGGTCGCAGGTTCGAGCCTCAGCTGGGTCAGTTGGCGTTTCTGTGTGGAGTTTGCATGTTCTCCCTGCGTTCGCGTAGGTTTCCTCCGGGTGCTCTGGTTTCCCCCACAGTCCAAAGACATGCGGTATAGGTTAATTGGGTAGGCTAAATTGTCCGTAGTGTATGAGTGTGCATGAGTTATGTGTGAATGTTTTTCCAGAGATGGGTCGCGGCTGGAAGGGTATCCGCTGCGTAAAACACATGCTGGGTAAGTTGGCGGTTCATTCCGCTGTGGCGACCCCAGATAAATAAAGGGACTAAGCCAAAATGAATGAATGAATGAAAAGTCTTAAAATGTAAACAACTTTTAAAAAATATCCCATAATGTAAATAAGTTGTAAATTAATAAGAATATGTCAACTCAATTTTGACAAAAATGTCAGATAGAACCTTATAATCCTAAGGTGACGGTATGTCACTTCAAATATATAATACATTTGTTAAACTATGGCTTTTGAACTAATAACAAATTCATTATTTCATTGGATTATGTAGAGTACTGTAATGTGATGACAAATCAGAAGATCTTGTAGCTTACCAACATCAACCCTATGAATGCCAAATCAAAGCAAACATTGAATTACTACATTCAGTTATACTGCAGAGCTATACTGCATTATGCAAGAGAGAGAGAGAGAGAGAGAGAGAGAGAGAGAGAGAGAGAGAGATCGGCAAAGAGAAGGCGATTTAATCTCTGTATTCATTTTTGAAGGCAAACTTATTTTCAGATCAGTATCATCTCATTACAGCACTGGTTTGTCTTTTCTGCAGTTAAAGGTCCCATGAAATTAAAATAAAGTGTTTTAGATGATTGTATCAGTACTGTTTTAAGTTTTTAAGATATGCATTAGCTAGTGTGCTCCAAAACAGTGACAAAATTTAAGCTTAGAAGATATAACACTGATATGAACATGTAAACTAAATTGTAACTAAATGGATAAACAGTTTTATTCACGCTACTTCATACTTTAGTTTCTCATCAAATCATGACCAGTCAGATACTGTCTGACTAGTATCTGACATGCCCTGCCCCTTTAAAGATGCTTCACAATTGCTTTTCATTTGATGCACCTGAGCTCAACCACTCTCACTGGCAAAGCGGTGATAAAACAAAATGCTATTGGCTGTTCTTCCAAAAAGTGGAGGAGCTACACTATGTCCCATCCCCTCTTTGGGTTTGGATTGAGATTGTGTGAAACATCAAATAAAAATGCACAATTTAAAGCACTTCACAGGACCTTTAAGAGTATTTCCTATTAAAAATGCTTCTTTAGCTACCTTTCAGTACAAAATTATTTACAATTTAACAATAAGAGGTCGTTCACACAGAATGTGCTTTACCTCTCCAATGCGTACTTTTCTATTGTTTTTCAATGTAAACACATGCTTGATGGACATGTGTGACCATTACGCTCACATATCGTGTTTTTTAAAGTGCCAAGCATGTGTGCGCTACGTTTTTTTTTAGACTTATCATTACCTTTTACATGCAGCAAAACTCATCACTGTCAGGTTCAAAAGCAGTGGACCAATCAACCAGAAGAGCTCAGAGGTGGGACAACTATTGCAAGCATCTGTTTATAGTAGAAGGTTGGCATGACAATGCTTTTATTTGCCATTGGCCTTAACCATGGGGGATGAGATGCTCATTGTGGCTTTCTCCAGAATATTCTGGATGATGTTCTGTATAAGGTTATATATGATCTTCATGTGCTTATCATAACATATTGCTTTTCTATTAATGGGTCCGTAATTGCTATTATTACATCACATTCATAGTATCGCATCATATGAACCTCGCACTGTGCTTTTTAAAAATCCATTCCTGAGCTCCGCGTCAAGCATTTTTATAAGCAAAGACACATTCGAAGTGAATGATCTCCAAGTTCATGAAAGAACAATGCTACATGAAGTGTCAATCGACTTTATACAATCAGACAATTTTGCAATACAAAATGCACTTATTCATATGAAAATAATTTATTAAACAACAAATACTAATACAATTGCTAAGCAAATCAGTCAAAACTATTTATATTTAATTTCAAGATAAACCCCTATAGGGTGACACAGTGACTCAGTGGTTAGCACTGTCACCTCACAGCAAGAAGGTCGCTGGTTCGAGTCCCAGCTGAGTCTGGCCTGTGTTCGAATGGGTTTTTGCAGAGTGCGCTGGTTTCCCCCACAGTCCAAAGACATGCGGAATAGGTGAATTTAATAAAGTAAATTGGCAGTAGTGTATGTGTGAATGAGTGTGTGGATTTTTCCCAGTCCTGGGTTGCAGCTGAAAGAGGATCCGCTGTGTAAAACTTTTGCTGGATAAGTTGGCAGTTCATTCTGTTGTGGTGACCCCTCATAATTAAAGTGACTAAACCGAAGGAAAATGAATGAATAAATAAACCACTACAGAGGCATACAAGCAGATTCCAGAATAAGTGTCTGTGGTAAGGCAGCCTTCAGCGGGTTCATAAGCATTGAAAAGCTACTGACACACTGAAACTCTCATCTCATCAAAATCACTTAAACACATTTTTAAATAATAAAGTCACTATTCTTATTAACAAATAAGTCTAAACAACTATTATTATCTAGAAAACTCTTTTACATTGTATGAATACATAGTATATGTTTAGTTCTTCTCCACGATGCTTATAGTGAATAGTGAATACTGCAGCCAGAGTGAAAGGTTTTGGATGAGATGTATAAGAACTAGTACTACACAATTATTTAAAAAATAATACACACCAGATCAGTATACATTACCACCTTGGGTGTTTATTATTTCTAACAATTCAGTGGACTTTCGTCAATAAGTGCTTCTATATAAAGTTATACGTTAATATCCCAAGGTATGTTTTTTTAAAGTGATTGTAAAAGCTCAACATTTTCCTAAGTTGTTTTGCTTTCATTCAACCTAGCTATAAAATCAACACAAAACCACAGATCTGTATAAAAATAGACACAATTTTGAAGCTGATAGCTTATGAGTGAACTACATCCAAAGGCAGCTGAAGAGTGTCCAGAGGGAAACACAATCCGGACAGAGAGGAAAGGCACTACGTATGCAGTTTGTCAGAGATCTCTGTGGTCTTTATCAGACCACTAGTGTGTGTGTGTGTGTGTGTGTGTGTGTGTGTGTGTGTGTGTGTGTGTTCCTCTCCTGATCTATTCTAGGGCATCACCTTAGTAAGCACAACTGAGTCTGTAGAGACACATCACACAAGCACTAAGTGTCTCTCAAATGCGCACACATAGAAACACACATACACATCCTACAGTTTGAATCACTGCTAAACTTGAACACCTGCCAGTTGGGAAAATACTTGCTTTTCCATTTACACTTCACAACAAATCATTTTAAAGTAGGGGTTTCCATTATTTTCTTTAAATTCAGTCTGGTAAACAACATTCAGTTAGTTTGTGACTGAGAAGCATGAAGAGGCCATTGACTTCACAGAACTGAATCATTCACTCATACATGTGACACATAGCCACCGCGCTACAATACTATTGATGTTTTTCAGAATTCACTTAGTTTCAAAAGCAGTACAGTCTTGTTTGCTGTCAGACAGGAGTATAAAATAAGTGTGCTGGGCATTTCCTGGAAGAAGTCATCAAATAATCAATGCATGTCCGTGTTTGATCGGGGTAATAAAAGCTCCAGTGTCCACATTTCTTGAGCGACACTGAAGAGTATTAATAAAACCGTTCCTTCACAGATATATTTGCATAGTGTATAGTCTGAAAATGTGCATAAACTATATTTAAGGTGCTATATTCACTGTACGATCAATATATTACTATGTAATTACTATGTACTACAGCCCGACACAGAAACAGTTTCTTCCCTCAGGCAATCCATCTCATGAACACTTGATGATGATAATAATTGTGGGACCAACATCACTACCTGCTATACACTTTTTTTATGCACACATACACTTATTTAACAGCACACTTTACATGCCAATTTGCACATAACACCTGCACATATTATGTTGTATATAGTAATACACCTGTACATACACTTGTCAATTTGTATATTGCATTCACTACTTTTTAAAATATATTTATTATCTGTTTTTTTAGTCCTCTGTAATTCTGTTGCACTGTAGAAGCTCTGTCACGAAAACAAATTCCTCGTATGTGTGAACATACCTGACAATAAAGCTCTTTCTGATTCTGATTCTGATTCTGATGTGCTGGTTTTCAATAATATAATGTTTTTTATGCCAAGGGCATATACGTGAGACACACAGTAAAATGTTTTGTCCCAACACAATATGATTAAGTTAACTTTATTGTTTTTACAAATTTAAGTGGATTAAACATAAAACAATCAAGTTGTCCCCCAAAAAAATCAAGAATTGTGTTGATTCAACTCATTTTAAATAAGTAGTTTGAACAAGAAGCAAACATTTTTTTGTGTGCATGTAAGGGATATCTCCTTCCCACTTTTACAGTCCTCACACTTTTTCCATTAATCAGTTATTTTCATAATCAGTGTAGGGGGTAACGTGTTATAAGTAATGCACTTTACGTAATAATATAACTTTTTCAAAGTAACAAGTAATATAACACATTACTTTAAAAATAAATAATATTATTTGAGTTACTTTAAAAAAATGTAACTGAAGTAACTTTTTACCTTGCTCAATTGGCTTTTACAAAATATATTGCGAAATCAGGTCTCTTTTTTCATAGCAGATGTGTCAGTGTACTGTTCTAGTAACTTACTGAAGATGCAAACCGTTTCATGACAACTCAATTAAATGAACTGGTTCGACCGGCTCACGTAGAAGATCCGGTTAAAACAAACGATTCATTTGCAAATCACCCGTCATCACTACAGACACTCAGAAACAATGGCAGGCCGGAGACTTACATTTTTCCAATGGATTCTTGTTATTTTGAACTCATCAAAGAAAAGAAGTGGATTGTCGTTAAGTGTAGATTATGTGTAGGTAAAACTCTTGACAACAGCAAAAAACATCGAAAAAAAAAAAAAACTGGATGCAAAGCACTACACCCGCAACCCACCCCCAGCTATAATTGACATCAGTTCATGGTCTGCAGGTAAAACAATTAATTTGACTAAACAAAAAAAAAAAGTTTGTTGCTTTTATTGTTTAAGAGGTGCAGCCACTGTCTAATGTTACTGTTGAAGCGACTAAGTTTTGTAATATAGTACGATTTTTTTCTCTTTTGGGAAGTATTTGTTAGAGGCCACGTGAAGCAATTTATTCAACGTTTAAAGCTCAAAGATTTAATTTGATTTGGGGATGTTTTTATCGTCTTACTGATTATTTTGTTATTAAACATTTTAAAGGTTTAAAATCAGTTTTTGCCTTAAATAATTTCATGTTAGTACTCTTAGGCTTTATTGCAATCTTATCTCAATGAACAGTGAATTTACTTAACTATAACACAAACGTACAAAAGTAGCAAACACATTACTTTACATGCTTTCATTCATCTGTATATACAGCATGTATATCTCTGGGCTCAGAAAGTTCTCAAAATATAATACTATCCTAATTTTTTTTAAAGGAAAATAAAGGTGTAGGTTAAAAAGGTGGTTGTTAAATGCAGAGCTTCTCTATATAAAAGGTGAAAAAACACCTGCAAGTTCTGAGAGAGATCCAACCTCAGCAAGGTAAGGAAAAATTACGCAAGAGTAACTCAAAAGTAATATAACACATTACTTTCCATAAAAAGTAACTAAGTAATGCAATCTTGCAATGCACTTTCAAAAGTAACTTTCCCCAACACTGCTCACGACAGTTGAGTTTTTCTTGGAGCAAATGCAAAATGGCTTAGAATTCAAAACGACATCATGGTCTATTGACTTTATTCTTCATGTGTAAGTGTAAGTGTAAACTGCAATTATATTACTTTTTATGTGTAGTCATAAAGGAAATGGTATGTTGAGGAAGTAGTTTGACTGTTTTTCTGCCTTTTGTTACTATGTTATAAATTTCTCCCATATAGGCAACTGAATTGGAAGTTCTAAAACAAATTAGAAAGTGCGTATACTTCTGCATTGCAGATAAGGGTCAATACATGACATTAAAGTTTCCATGGGAATCAGTTACTTACTTGTCAGTCAAGCCCTAGCTTGCATACGCTCGGCATGTTCATAGAACTACATTAGATATGAGTTCAAAGCGAACATGAATCTTCACTCCGTTACAAAAATAGTCCAGGAGCACATGTTGGCATGTGGTTTTAATTACTTTTTTTATTAGATTTCTCAATAATGGACTGTAGGCTATTATAGAACAGAATAAAGTATGGATGCATAAGTATCCATTATGCAATGTACTGTATATACAAAAAAGATTCAATTTGAAAAACATAAACAATACAATATAAAAAGGCTAATTATGTGAAACAAAAACAAATTAAGCAAAAGGGTATTAGGGTCTAGGGCAGGAATCACCAAACTTGTTCCTGTAGGTCCGGTGTCCTGCAGATTTTAGCTCCAACTCTAATCAAACACACCTGAACAAGCTAATCAAGGTCTTACTACACTCTCAGAAATAAAGGTACAGAAGCTTTCACTGGGGCAGTACCTTTTCAAAAAGTACATATTTGTACCCAAATGGCACGTTTCCACTGACTGGTACCGTACGGGTCCGTACTCTTTTATGGTCGTTTCCATTGTCAAAAGGTGTACCGAACCGAACCGTACCATGCCACTTTTTCGGCACCCTTTCGAAAGGGTACCAAACACAAGAAAGGGTACCAAAAGGGTCCCAAAGGCGGAGCTAGACGCGCAGCTGAATGCTATTGGTTTACAGAGATACGTCACAAGCTCACGCAACAAGCCAGAATGAAAACAAAGGAGCCGCCATGTTTTCATACACAGCCGAGAGACTATATATCCATATAATAACATATAATAACAAGCTCTGTTCAATCTGGGCTCAAATGAACATTGTCTTCGTCTTGATGAACAGCCACAAAGCCAAAAAAAAGAGCAGATTTTACCCTGTGCCTCGTAATTTTTCACGAGCCAGTCTGAAGAGTGAGCGTTTTTTTGCTTGCGCTCGTCGCGTTTCTTTATTTGAAATGACAAACTTCTTGAGCTGATGATCATAACGCGCACTTGATTATTGACGTGCTTTTGAAACCTGATCCTGTCAGAAACTGACAAACGCGAGAGTGACGTGCCAAAAAACAAAAGGAGAAACCGGAAAAAAAGGAGCACATTATTTTTTCAGCAAACGTAAACAAACTGCCATGTTTAACCATTACCTTTTGGACTATTATGAACAGAGAATGATGGAATTACTTTCTAACAAGAGGCTACACGTGCTGCTGAAGATTACAGACACATTTAATCATGAGAGGTCTGCACTGACTGAGCTATATTTCCTGCTGTTTTGAACCTAAATAAGGGCTAAATGCTGTGTGTAGTTTTTCTGTAAGTGGTAACATATCGGAGATTGTAAGGGTCTGTATGTGTTTATATATGTTGCATTTGTTTATTTATTTTATATAATTGCAGACGTTACAGTAGGCTATTTCGCAGTCATTGATCTGCAGTTATGATCAACTCATGTTCATAGTAAAGTTAGTGATAAACATTTATACAGAAGTATTTATGTGTGTAAAGCATCTGTTTTGTGAAAAGTGCTTCTCATATGATATGTGAGCGACCCGTACAGCTTTACTTTAGACATTTTCTCGAGGGAAAATGACGTTGACTGCAACTTTCTGTCGTACACCACGCCCACCAAAAGAGTACCATTGTTACCCTTTTAGCAGTGGAAAGCAAACCTGATAAAGGTGACCCGTACCGACCCGTACCGTACCGTACTGTACCAGTCAGTGGAAATGAGTCAAAAGAGTCCACAATGGTACCTCAAAGGTGCATATTAGTACCCAAATTTACCTAAAAAGTACCTTTGAGGTACCATTATGGACCCTTCAGGTACAAATATATACCTTTTGAAAAGGTACTGCCTCTGTGACAGCTTCTGTACCTTTATTTCTGAGAGCGTAGGTATACTTGAAACACTCAGGCAGGTGTGTTGAGGCAAGTTGGAGCTAAACCCTGCAGGGCACTGGACCTCCAGGAACGAGATTGGTGACCCCTGGTCTAGGGTTTGTGTGTCTTGCTGGCACATCTGTGACCAAAGTCATTGTGAACTATCAAGAGGCAAGAGACTCAGGGTAATGTCAGTACACCACTAAGAAGGATTAATCACATCTAACAGGAGTAAATGTGGATGCAAAAGGAAGCTGTCTGAAACCCAGCAAGCACATGAAGTCAACATGACATCAGGATAAAGTTGTAACGGTGTACATTGTTCTTGTCATTATTGGATGTCAAAATAACATTGACCTTAGATGCTGGTGACCTAAATCTAACCTAATATTAATGTCTTATGACATTATGTGTCTGCTGGGAAGGAATGTTCAGGTGCTAGCCAGACCGGGTGCAGCTGCAAGCTGAGCTGCATGCAATGTTTTTAATATGTGCACCTAACCCCACCCCTAACCCGACCTCTCACAATGATGTCACTAGCTCCATTAATCCCAATTTTATTTTTGTACCCCTTCCCCTTGGCCCTTAAAAACGAGGGTGAAGGGGAAGGGTTTCAAAATTTACCCCTAAGAATTGGAACAGCACTACAGCACCTGCACACATCATCATATGTCATCGCAATCTCTTGCTTCATTTCAGATCAGATGATCACGACTGCTGTAGTTATTCCAGTTGTTTTATTTTTTTTGATATTTGTCTTCAGGAAATCACTGAAGGTATATATTATGTTATCATAATGATCTAATGTGGAAATAAGATCGTAACACTGTGCATTTAACAAAGTGGCCATATTCATCTAACCACACCAAAAACAGCATTACCATTATAGCAGACACTGTAAAAAGGTCTTTCCCAGCCACTAGATTTTTCTGACAGGGTATTCAAGTGTCATCGTCTGACAGAATGTTGTGGGACTGCTGTACAGGAGTTATTATTATGGATTACAGATAGCGAAATTTAGCAGTTTATATTTTAACGTTTTTTTAAAAAAGCATGACGGTAAAACACGGATGCGGTTACGAATATATTAAACATGTGTTTGTTTGTTGTAAAAAAAAACAATAATGACAAAAAAATACTAGTTTGTGGATCTCCTTACTTCTGGGTGTAACTATTCTGCTGTTGTGGCTGGTGTATTCAGGGAAATTTTCTTACCCCTTGGTTTCGAGTGAGGTCCTGAAAAATCTTCGTTCAAAGAGCTATTCACCCCTTTTCCTTAGCCTTACGCCTTCAAGCTAAAGAGAATTAGGACACTCCTACCCCTTCACAGAAACGTGCCAAACAAGGGGTAGGGGTGAGGCGTAGAATTGGATTCTGTCTGATATTGCATATCTGAGACTGCATGGCTCAGCTTGCATATGCAAGTCTGCATCCAGATACTATCGAAGAAACATAAAACCACAGAACAACTCAATGCAGGAGTTAAACGTGGTCTAAATCCAGGTGTTTCAGTGTCTAACCCCTGTATAGCCCCTGATTTATTATGGGTCGCCACAGAGGAATGAACCAACAACTACTATGGTGTATGTTTTATGCAGCAGATGCCCTTCCTGCGTGTGGGGACTTTCCATATCTTGTGTTATTTTTTGAGGGAAGCAATGACAGATTATTATTTTATCCCTACCAAACAAACCTTTTCATACTTTTAGACAAACATCACATTTTTAATAATATATTTTCCCTAAGTAATTACACTACAGGGTTCTTAAATACCAATGTAACAAATTAGAATGTGTTTTGTCTCATCGTTTGATTATTTTAAACACCAAAGCTTAATGATATGATATGATATAATCTATGACATGAACACCACAACTTAATGATAATAAAAAGGCTGTTCAGTGGTCACTTTCATCATATCACCACTGTCTAAGAGTGACTTCATGCGATACTTCATGATTGTGTCGATAGTCAGCTTGTTGAGTCGGTGCGCGGGTGACTGGACTGACAGAGGGGCTAGGTTTGTCTGATAAACTCGCTGCTGTCTCTATAATGAACGCTACAGTTGAATGAAGAAGGGCTCTCGGTCCCAGCGGCCCGTGAAATGAGCGCGGGTGCGGGTGCGAGGTGACGGCCAAGTGGCAGTGCGCGCAGTAAGCACATTTTCCTCGCGAGGCTAATTAAACCTCCACAGAATAAGTGGCGTCCTATTAGCGCTTCTGAAGCCCGTCCCGTTAATAAAGCAGGCCGGATCGATGCCCTTCATTACCTTGTATGCGGTTCCTCTCTAAATAAATGCTTAAAATACAGGATAGCCCGAAGCTGTTGCTGGTGAAACGGCCTCTTGCAAAGATATCCAAGAGCTCAGAGCTATTCATTCCGTTTACGTTAAATTTTAATAATTGATGACACAGCACGTGCTGATATGAGGTGGGGTGAAAGGGGTGACAGGTAGGCCTATATACAATTGAAGTCAGAATTATTAGCCCCCCCTTAGATTTTTTTTTCTTTTTTAAATATTTTCCAAATTATGTTTAACAGAGCAAGGACATTTTAACAGTATGTCTGATGATATTCTTTCTTTTTGAAAAAAAAAAGTCTTATTAGTTTTATTTCGGCTAGAACAAAAGCAGTTTTTAATTTTTAAGAACAATTTTAAGGTCAAAATTATTAGCCCCTTTAAGCTAACTTTTTTTGATAGCCTACAGAACAAACCATCGTTACAATAATTGCCTAATTACCCTAACCTGCCTAGTTAACCCAATTACGTTAAGCCTTTAAATGTCACTTTAAGCTGTATACATACAGTACATCTTGATACATACAGTAGTAAATATTGTTTACTGTCATCATGGCAAAGATAAAATAAATCAGTTATTAGAAATGAGTTAAAACTATTAAGAGTTAAAAAAAATCTTCTCTCCGTTAAACAGAAATTGGGGACAAAATAAACAGGGGGGGCTTATAATTCTGGGGGCTAATAATTCTGATTTCAACTGTATATATAACTATATATATTTTTGTTTTTATTAGATTTTTAAAATGTTTAAAATTTAACTAAATTAAAATAAGAAATATTTCTTGGCATCTAGCTGAAATAAAATAAGTTTAATATTGGTATTTCAGTTAATGTTTATAATATTTCCCACCAAAGTATTAGTTTAGTTTTGCGTGTTCACTTTTTATTTAAAAAGTAAATAACACAAAAGAAACAAACAAAACACACACACACACAAAAAAATATTAGGGTTAATAATAAAAATAATATATAAAAAAATTATATAAAAGAATATACAGTAGATAAAAAAGCTGATGTAGACACAGCCACACAAGGAGGGCTTGGTTCTTTCTTTATAAACATGCGTATGACCCTCTCGTGGGTAATATCTTGCACTAAAGCCTTTCTAAGATGGACTGTAAGCAAAAACGTATAGAGGAAATTAATAACACACAGTGTCATCAGGGAATAACATTGTGTTAACACATGCAGGCACTGCGCGTATTTTCTTTTTAATGCCCTCCACATCAAAAGAATAATTTATTCATTGAGAACGAATTTACCAGAGTACAGGCAAGAACCTTATTTTCCTATCCTCCCCTGAGGCCGTCACGGCTGACTTGTGTCATATTTACTGTGTAATTGATTTTTAAATGCATTCTTCATCTCGTTTGCCTCCTGTTTCCCCACCCAGAGCAATTGATCTCCCTGTACTCTTCTGCATCGCTCCTTTCTTCTTCATAAAGGAGAGGAGTTTGATAAAGAGCAATTTTCACTCTCCTTTTTATTATCACCCGTTCTCTATACCTCATTTGCCACCGTGGAGAGGACACTCTTAGGGGTTCGAGCTGGAACTAGAGAAGAAGAGGTCAGTAGGAAAGCAGGCAGAGGTTTCTCATTCCCGGGAGGAATGGCAGGATCAGAAAATGCCTGCATGTACAGGACTTCCAGTAGGAGGTGGAGGCAGCGCAGAGAGAGAGGCATTGCTAATCAATCCATGGATGCATTGTAAAATCAATGCACTGTATAATTAGGGCAATCCAAGGGTAAAAAAAAATTGCTGCTCTGCAGTTTAGTCTCTCTGCAGTCGCAGGCCTCTCTCTCAAGGTGGACGGCACAGTTTACCCAGAGCGTGCAATGCTATATCTCTCTTTATTTCAGGTATTTATTCAACTCTTTTTCTATGGCCAGTGATGCTTTGCGTGAGTTATGGGAGTAAGTCCTGGTAAACTGTAAACAATCAGTAAAGCGTTTTAAAAACTGGGTTGAATGAGGGGGTGTTATTCTCCACAGAGTTCATTCATTTAATGTTATAAGGTGACTTTCAGCTGGCCATGAAAATTGCCAAAACTCCAAGCAAGTCTTTCCTCAGAAAATTGTTTTATTTAAAAAATATTTCCCAAGTTATGTTTAACTAAGCTAGGACATTTTCACAGTATGTCCTATAATTTTTTTTGCTTCTCTAATTTGTTATGGTTTGGCTAAAATAAGAGAAGTTTTAAATTTGTTAAAACAATTTAAAGATCAATATTATTAGCCTCCTAATAATTATATAAATTATAATAATTATCTTACAATAATTATACAAATTTTTTTCAGATGGCTAGGGCAACCACTGTTGTCCAATGACTTGCCTAGCCTAACTTGCCTAGATAACATAATTTACCTACTAGTTAAGCCTTTTAATTGCACTTTAAGCTGAATATTATTAGCTTGCATAATAACTACTAAAGATTATGTACTGTCATCATGAAAAAGACAAAATTAATGAATTATTAAAACTATTATGTTTAAAAATGCGTCAAAACAATCTTGTCTTTCTTAAACAGCACCTGGGAAATATTTTTAAAATACCTAACATTTTACAGGAGAGCTAATCAATTTGACTTTAACAGTATATTCAATTATTTTAATTGGAAGTTTCCTAAACCTGAAATGCAAACAGACACAAAAGACTGCATATACACTCAATCTACTGGCCTATAATGTGATCATTGTGAGGCATGTTGTGAGAAAGTGCATCATACCTCACTGTGTTTAACCAGAACACACAGATTATTGTAAAAAAGTCAACATTTTCATTGGTATTTTAGTTTATCACAATCATATTTTTGTTACTTTTGTACAATAACATACACTGTCGGCGCCAATAGCCTAGTGGTTAAGTGCTGCGACCTTTGATTCCCGGCTCGAGGTCCTTTGCCAACTCTTTCCCTCTCTCTGCTCCCAATACATTCCTGTCTGTAACCTTCACTGTCCTTTGCAATTAAAGGTGATAAACTCCTAAAAAATTCTAAAAAAAAAAAATGAATAAAGAACATACACTTTTTTTCTATGTCTTCATATTTGCTATTGCTATTAACTACACATGTCATGTGAATGAGTTTTGCTTTTATTTTGTATAAAAAACAAAACCACTGCCGTGCATAAACAAATGACAGATTTCTATGGTGGACTGTACCATGGAAGGCATACAGACACTCAATTCAAATTCAAAGACCCAAACATACCCACAGTATTAAAAGCTTCAGTAGGCCATTACCCAATTACCTAACTTACCTACAATAACACAAGTAGAAACAACTTATTTACAGTTACTGTTAAGACCTTGATATACGTCTAACAAAATCGTTGAATGAACTGATATCATGTAATTTCTAGTAAATCCAGACAAAAGGCAAATATTTACTGATAACTGAATCGGTGGGTGTGTACCGTCACTCAACCTTTTATAAACTTTGTTTTATCCTCAAATGAAGAATGAAAAACAGCATTGTTTGAAGCATACCAGGGCTTTTAGAGTGTAGCTGCTTCTAGAGTTGAGCTAATACATAAAAAGAACACTTAAAGGTTCAAGAAACCCTGGATTAACAGATTTGACAGATTTAACAGATTTGTGTGTGTTGAGCATTAGTTAAGACAATGTTAGCACCTGTCAGCTTTATTTGTGGATAAACCTGGATATTTTTGAGCTTTTGTCAGCTTACATGTCTAAAATCATGACATAGTGCCAATCTGCCTGTTCAGTGAAGACGTGTCGGTTTCTCATTATTATTCATAGCTGAGTTTTCTTATTCTATGAGAAGACCCTGCTTCTTAATTATTCATGACAGCATGTGGTTTCCAAAGACAGACCTGCCAAGCTGTGACTGAAGCTGTTCATGAAGGGTTGTATGAGTTTGTTTCCATGATGTGTCCATGATTCTATGATCCACGCTGTTTGTTGCATTTTTTTCCCCGCGATGCTGTCAAGGCCGATACAGCCAAGCTGTTTGTGTGCAGCAAGCATTATTGTCAGGAGAGCTGTACGTGAAATGGTGAACTTTGTCTTTTATCAGTTGAGTTCTTTACCATTCATACACATCGCCTATCTATGCTGCTGTGTTCGCCCTTGTTTAAAATCATCCAAATTACTGGCAGGGTTAATGGTTGGATTAGATAGGGCAAGAGACCTGCTGTACTGCTATCCACTGTGTCTGCATTCAGACCTGGGCATTCAACAGTAGAAAGTGCTCCTCATTTATAGTGTTTTATAAACACGATTATCTATATAATGATGTAACAACTTGTGGTTAAGTCTATATATTATATGAAATTATAAATAACCTATCGTATACAGTTGAGGTCAGAATTATTAGCCCCCCTGCTTATTTTTTTCCCAAATTTCTTTTAACAGAGAGATTTTTTCAACACATTTCTAAACATAATATAAATAACTCATTTTTAATAACTGACTTATTTTATCTTTGCTATGATGACAGTAAATAATATTTAACTAGACATTTTTTAAGACACTTCTATACAGCTTAAAGTGGCATTTACAGGCTTAACTAGGTTAATTAGGTTAACTAGGCAGGTTAGGGTAATTAGGCAAGTTATTGTATAATGATGGTTTGTTCTGTAGACTATCAAAATATATATATAGCTTAAAGGGGCTAATAATATTGACTTTAAAATGGTTTCTAAAAAATTAAAAGCTGCTTTTACTTTAGCTGAAATAAAACAAATAAGAAAATTATTATCAGACATACTGTGATTATTTCCTTGCTCTGTTAAGCATAATTTAGGAAATATTTAAAAAAGAAAAAAACAAAAAACAAAGGGGGGCTAATAATTCTGACCTCAACTGTAGCAGGGCATTAAATTTCTTACAGTTTATGTCATTGCATTTTAACTTTGTAAACTATAAAATCATGCGTCTCCTCGCGGTTTGTGTCTCATTTTGTGAGCTAACTGACTGTGTGGTTTGCCCCTCTCTTCCCTCTGCTCTCCATGCCCATCATGAAGCATTTTTTTTAATTCAGAAGTAGATTTGAACCAAAAGAGGGGGGTTTCATGATCCTTTAATAAACAACACATGCTAAATACTTAATTAAATTAACAAAATCCATTAAAACGAATCAAACCCAGTGAATACCAAAAACTACAGCCATGACATTATTTTAAGGTACTTTGTTTGCTGCAGCCAACACAATCTCACAGCAATTCATTTTTTTATTTTTATTTAGTGGCTAATTCGTACAAATTCATATGATCTCATTCATACAATTTAGTACGATTTGCTCATGCCCCAATAACAGTTGGGTTTAGGGGCGGTTGGGTGTCACATCTCCTTTTTAAAATTGTACATTTTCATACCACTGAACTCATACGAATTCGTATTGATTTAGCCACTTAACTGACAAAACGTAAAATAGTCACATTTCCTTGTGAGATCAGGCTACAGCAGCTACAGCAATAATTCATTTTTTTTGTTTTCTTATTTTGTAGCAGTTTCTAATAGTTTCTTTCTGTTTTTTTTTCTTCCTTTTACTGTCTTTTCCAGGTGATGTTGGGTCAGGTAGGATGCAAGGTACCTGATGTTTGCATAAATTCTACTTTCATTCAGTCTTGCGTTAAGAAATGTGCTGACTCTGATGACGTGTGATTGTCTGTGTGAGCAGAGTGCACAATATATTGGATGACACTGACAGGCAGTGAGAACTTCTATCATTGCATTGTACCAGAATTCATGGAGAAAATTCTTAAACATTATTATCGTCAAGGGAAAGTTACAATTTGCAAAGGCTCCTGGGCAACTTGTTATAATTAGCTTTGACAACAGGAGACAATGCTGCACCTCAGCTCTCTTCCTGCACCCCTGGCATCGCACAAAAATAAATGAAAAATAACCAATTAAGAAAATGCAACACACATTTACGAAAATAATTACCAACAAAATAAACCTCTGCAGGGTCTTGCTTGACATTGGTAAGCCTTTAAAAAGGTGGACTTTTTTATTTAGAAAAATAAACTTTTCATATATTGAAGTGCATTTGTGCAGTTTCACAGAAATGTAGGCTGAAGTGTGTATTTCCAATGCAGCCTGTACTGCGGTATGTTGTGATTTGATTTGCACATAATTAATGATAGCTAAACAAAACTACTAAATAAGGCTATGTTAAAACTTATTGTAATTCTATTAATTAAACACCCACACTGGAATCATATTCTGCAGCTCAGTCTTCATTCATTCATTATCCTTCGGCTTAGTCCAGAAGAGTCACCACAGTGGAATGAACCGACAACTATTCCGGCATATGTTTTACGCAGCGGATGCCCTTCCAGCTGTAACCCCCATACACTCTCACAATCACACACACTCTCATACACTATGGCCAATTTAGTTCATTCAATAGTTCATTCATATAGTTCATTCAATTCACCTATATAGCGCATGTCTTTGGAATGTAGGGGAAACCAGAGCACCAGAGGAAACCCACGCCAACATGGGGAGAACATGCAAACCTACACAGAAATGCCAACTGGCCCTGCTAGGACTTGGCGACAGTGCTAACCACTGAGCTACTGTGCTGCCACAAATCAACTTGTTGTTAGAGTAGGAGTGGCTTTGACAGTGATTATGAATGGAGAGCAGAATCTTTGGCTTTGGCTTTAGCTTTAACAATTTCAGCCTTCTAAAATCAACCGGCCCACACTTTGGGGGAACCGGAAATTTGCATAGACTTTTATTTCAGTATCTTGATGTACTTTTTGGACATCATTTCCTCATAAACTATTGGTAAGAGGGGCGTGGTTACAAATATTGTGGCCAAAGAAACAACAAAACTATG
>CAIGQZ010030931.1:0-13334 GCA_903798205.1 Danio tinwini | reverse complement strand
GTGAGTGTCGTCTACATATCCTGTTCATAGTTTTTCTCATTATTTCTTATTTGATGATTGTTTAGTTACTTTTTTTGTACTTAGATCACCGCTTGTTTTTGCTTTTTTTGATGCCCTTCATGATACCTGACTTCTTGTTTTTTGACTTCACTTGTTTTTGCCTGCACGGATAATCTTTTTCATAAAAAATTGCATTTGGATCCAACCTATTGTCTGCGCTCATTTGATAGTGACAGAAAGACTCAGCCCTTATGGATCCAGCAGAGGGAAAGATTAATCCCCTGCAACAAGGTAACCACTCCATCAAACAGCATGTGGAGGAATTTTTGATCTTGGCTTAGAAAAGTAAGATGGACGCTTTATGTCTAATAATTTTTTTTTCATGGAGGATTATCGGAGCCTCTTTGCTCTATAATGCCAATGCACACCCCAGATTTGACTCTCTTCAATTACATTGAAATGGCTCTTTGTCAGACTCTTCCTCCACTCTTATTTTTACAGTGGAGGAAAATCCTAGTGATATTTGCAGAAGAATTAAACCATCACTTACACTCCGCTCTTCCAGTCCACTGTCAGAAGTCTGTTTCTCCGTCGCGTTCTGAACTACCTGATTCCCCGTCACAACCAGTGTTCCAGAGCCAGCATCCGAGCCTCATGATAGGCCAAAGCTGCTTCCTGAGTCCCACAAGAAGCCGGAGCTGCCACAGGAGTTTCACGAAAGGCTACCAGAGCCGTGTTACTCCCCAGTGCTGCTAAAGCAGTGCAACTGTCCAGGGCTGTCAGCGTCGTCTGACTTCCCAGTGCTATCAGAACTGTGTGACTTCCTAGTGTTGCCAGAACTGTGCGTTTTTTTGGGGGTTTTTTTTTTCTTTTTTTCTTTTTTCCCAGTGCTACCGGAGCTATCTGAGTACCACAACAGGCCTGAGCCATTACCTGAGTCCCACAAAGGGGCTGAGTCACCACCTGAGTCCCACGAAAGGCCGGAGCTGCCACCTAAATCCCACAAAGGGGACACCTGTAGAGTTTATGCGTTCCAGTAAAACATATAGAAATAAAATGGAGCGCGTGCTTTTTAAAATAAATGACGGTGAACAAAAGTCAAACCGGTGAGCCATCTGACAAAAAAGAGCCCTTCTGAATCAAATCAGCAGAATGCCCTTCTGGATCTTTCACTTACTCTGAAGACACTACTGACTACGCTTACATGGACATCTGTAATCTAGTTATTTGCCTTAATAGACAATAATATAATTAAGTTGTTTACGTGAAGTGCTTTCATGTAAGAGTTTCCTGTAATTTTGGGTGACTTTAACTGCAGTTCGGCAGTTTCACATTCACTCATGAACATTTCATTCATGCCCCCGTGACAAACTGGGGTATTAGACGCAAATAAGGAGTAAGGGCTGGTGAGAGTGTTATGGAATTTAATAACACACGCCAAATGGAAAGAAAAAAACTTCGGCATTTCGCGATGTGTGTGTGTGCCATCCTTTACTGACAGCCGCGTGTGTGGATCTTGTCGGAAAATATGGCGAAAAGTCCTACATGACGATAATAGTTTGATTGCGGTGTTTACTTCAATAATGCCACTAATATCTGCATACTCCACATGTCTTAATTCCATTTCTGTTTAGTTCAGTTATGACTTTAGTCGCGTTAGGGTCATCATAAATCGCTGTTTAGAGCTTATGTAGGCCTACAGTTCAAAATTCATGTTTAACTGAATAAACAGTTAGTAAACACAAGTACTGTACATCTTATTGCACATTTATTTTCATCACCAATTATCATAGTAGAACAGTTTCTCAAGCAGTTTGTGATGCATTTTGGAAACAGATGAACCCCTGGTATAATTATCTTATTATCTCTCTGGTTGTCGTAGTTACTTGGGTCTGTTTCTCCTTAATTTAAATTTTTTCTCTTAATTTTATATAGCAATTGTTTTGCTAGATGTCAATTTATTGTGCCTGATCTGCATCCATTTGTTACAATGTTCACATCAGCAAACCACTCACACACATGACACCATACACACTTTCTGACACCTGAAAGTTGAAAACCAAAAATCATCTGTGAAGAGAACACCTTTCTAAAGTGCCGGACTCCATTGAATGTGAGCATCTGCCCCCACAAGTTGGTTATGACGGTCGAACTGCAGTCAGGTCGAGACCTCAGTGACCCCCAAATTCTCAAAAATTCTCTGAAAAGCCTTTGAAGAAGGCTTATTGTATAGAAATGAATATTCAATTCAAGGGGAGCAGGTCTGGTGGACATTCCTGCAGTCAGCATGCTAATTGTATGTCCGCTCAAAATGTACAACATCTGTGGTATTGTGCTGTGCTGTGATAAAACTGCGCATTTTAGAGTACTGCACAAATTCCTTCCATTTCTCAATTGCTTTACAGGGCACTTAAAAAAATTTTGGGGGGGGGGGTCTCCGCAATGATCACCAGTGTGCAGCATCTTCCTGGGTTATTCGACAACAGGCATTTTGCTCCAGACCGCAAGAGAAATGAGGATGGTTAGGAGGTCATGATGGACAGAGATGAGTTAGCAAATTTGGCTAGGATACCAAGAAGAAACTCCTACACTTCTCATCTCAAATCTACTAAAGACAGTGATACTCATCTAAAAGACAGTGCTCACTGACAGTACAGAAACTTCATCACAAAGCTAGGGCATTAGTACCCATAAACAGGGGCGGACTGGCCATAGGAAGCACTGGGACATTTCCCGGTGGCCTGACGGTCAATCTGGCTTGCCACCGTGAGTCTGGCCTGCCGCGCATACCCCCCAACCTCCCCGCTCTTCACTTTCTATATCGCAGCAGATGTGGCCTGGCACCAGCACTCTGGCCCGCCCCGCACCCCCCCCCCCCCCCCCCAATCACTTGACTGACAATTACTTTGTCCTGGTTGTAAAATGCTTTCCCAGTCGCCCCTGCCCATAAAGTCCAAAGGTTGAGCACCCCTGCTGGTGTCACTAACACCACTTCCAGCAGCAACCTTTTCCCATGGGGTCTCCCATCCAGGTACTGACCAGACACAGCCCTGCTTAGTTTCAGTGGGTGACCATTTGAGAGCTGCAGAGAGCTAGCTGCCAGCTTTATTGAGGCCAGCCTATAGCACACACCTGTGCAATAATAATGTTGTCTAATCAGCATCTTGATATGCCACACCTGTGGGGTTGATAAATTATCTTGACAAAGGAGAAGTGCTTACTAACACAGATTTAAATAAATGTTTAAAAAATAGTTTGTTTAAAACTTAATACTTGCATCTGAAACCTTAGGCTAATGAAAACCTAGGTCCTGGTTTGGGCCAATGTGCTATAAATCAGGATTAAAGACCTCTGTTGTAAAGTTAAATCAATTTGCAATAAAATAAAAGACATTGGAAGATACAAAAATTATGACATTATAGGATTGAAAGACATGCAACTAATTAACTGGGATCATTCAGCAGTGCCTCAAACAAATATATGGGGTTTCTAAGCTGTCAACTTTGAAAACGTTTTAAAATCCAATTTTACATTACAAAATAGTCTGCCAAATGTCATAATCTGATTTCACATTTTATTTATATTTTCTAATAATAAAAAAGAAAATGTAACTGTTGAAAAAACAAAGGGTGAGTAACCAAATTCTAATAATATACTTAACAAAAATATTAACACAACATTTTTGTTTTTGCTCCCATTTTTTAATGAGCTGAATTTGAATGCCTAACACTGTACATAGAAAAAACTGTACATAGAAGAATTTGAAGGCCTATCTGTACATAGAAAAAGTTTTAGGTCTTTGAGCTCAGCTCATGAAAAATGGTTGTGATATTTGCTGTTGAGTGTAATAATAATAATAATAATAATAATAATAATTTGCATGGGTTTCCTCCGGGTGCTTCGGTTTCCCCCACAGTGCAAAGACATGCAGAACAGGTGAATTGGGTAAGCTAAATTGTCCGTAGTGTATGAGTGTGAATAATAGTGTATGGATGTTTCCCAGAGATGGGTTGCAGCTGGAAGGGCATCCACTGCGTAAAACATGTGCTGGATAAGTTGGCGGTTCATTCTGCTGTGGTGACCCCGGATTAATAAAGAGACTAAGCCAAAAAGAAAATGAATGAATGATAATAATAATAATAATAATAATAAAGGACCTTTCTCATTATTAATATTTAACATTAAAAATTGAGGAAAAAAGTGTTTATTTAGAGAAGTGTGTTGTTTTTTTCTTCACATCTGATAAAGAAAAATGTTTTTTAAACAATTAATAAAGTATCAATATTTGTCTATTAAACAGAGAGAAACCAACAACATTGAAGGAGCAGATATTGGAACAGATCAACGGAAACAACAGGAAAAGACTGAACAAAAACAGAAACTGTTTCAAAGAATTCACCTTAACAGAAATGACCAGCTGAGAGCTGCAGATATTCTTCAGATAACAAAACATACATTACAAACTCTTGAGTCATGTGCTGAAGAGGAGCTGGTTCAGACCTTCATACTAAAACTACTCATGATGGACTACAGAGCAAGATACATTCAAGTTAAAGACACCAAACAAATGAAAACAGACACTGACTCATCTACGCATGGTGGTGATGTATTCAAAGCAATGTCTTTGTCTAACAAGGTTACCAGTCATTCTGAGCGCATCCACCCAATGGATGTTCAGATGGCTGTGTTTCACTGTGCTGATGGTTTCCTAAAGCAGATGATGGTCACTAAACTGTCCCAGTGTCAGTATGCTCTACCTCTGCTTGTTCCTGATCTGTTCACACGACATATTGAGTTTCCTCTCTGGACATTCAGACAAGTCACCAAGAGCTGGAAGATCAGAAACACCAACAATGAGATCACCAGTCAAACCCAGCCAATCTACAATGCACAAACACCAATGGTGTTTTTCTTCAGGTTTGGCTTAGTGTCTTCATCCAAGTCTCATCTGATGAACAGCCTGATCAATGAGAAACACAACACATTTTTCCACAGGAACTGTGCTGGAAGCAGCAGATCCAGAGTCTTGATAGATGGAGTGGTGGAGATCACCTGGTTCTGCCCTTCGGGGAAAGACACTGATAAATTCAACAACTGTGTGGCTTTCTGTAATCTACATGGAGATGCAGGAGACCATGAGAAACAGATGAAGATCCTCACGGAAATGGTCTCAGTCAATGTGGTTCTTCTGCCACAACTTGACAGCAATGACAGAAGTGCAAATATAATCCAAAACCTGTTCACAAACAAAAAGCCACTCATTTGCCTTTTTACTGAGGACGAATCTGCTGTAATTGAGATAGGGAAAGGGAAATTCAAAATTGGTTTGAAGTACAGAAATCAGTCAGATGTATCTGAAGAAGTCAGATGTGCAATAAAAGATTGCCTCTCAGAATCACCTGCAACTTTCAGACTTGATGCATTCAAACACTCAGACATCAGAATAGATGAAAAATATAATGAAGGCTGCAGGAGAGGAAAAGAATCAGCACAGCAGATGACAAGTTTACTGGAAAAGAAAAAACTGACAGAAATCAAAGAATCATTTTTGCATCATCAGGGGAAACTGTGGCATCAGTGGAGTCAGAAGAACAAAGAACTACACCGACCTCAAGGAGATGAACCAGACAATGAAATAAGCAGCAGAAGAACAGAAATGATGAACATTCGTAAACAGCAGCATGAATCTGACATCAGTGAGTTCATGAAGCTCTTTATTAAAACAATGGATTCACATGCCAAACATGAGAAGGTTTTTTTCCTCAAATGGCTCACAACACTCCTAGATGAACATATTTCAGATGACCTTTCTGACCTACATAATATGTATAATAAAACGTGGTCAATCGTTGTAAAACTGAAAGAACAGAAGGACAACAACAATAAACAACTAAATGAATCACTCAAAGCTAAACAAGCAGAACTTGAGAAAATATCTGAGGATCTTCAAGCTGCAGCCTTTGGTCTGGAGCACATCATGCGGGAGGTCAGTCAGATCTATGAATCATGTTCATCTGTGAAGGAGAACAAGAAAGACCTGCCGGTTGACTTCTCTTCTCTCCCGAGTCTTGCAGCAGAGATGATGATCTCTGGGTTTCCACTGGAATTGATGGATGGAGATGCTGCTCATGTTCCTGTAATCTGGATCTCTGCTGTACTGCAAGAACTTGTCCAGAAACTGGGAGACCAGAAAGTCTTTGTACTATCAGTTTTAGGGATTCAGAGCTCTGGGAAATCCACTATGCTGAATGCCATGTTTGGACTCCAGTTTGCCGTCAGTGCTGGCAGATGCACCAGAGGAGCTTTTATGCAGCTGGTCAAAGTGTCTGATGAAATGAAAACAGAGATAAACTTTGACTATTTTCTGGTCGTTGATACTGAAGGTCTTCGTTCTCTAGAACTGGCTGGAAAATCAACAAGAGGTCATGACAATGAACTGGCCACATTTGTTGTAGGTCTTGGAAATCTGACCTTGATCAACATCTTTGGAGAAAACCCCTCTGAGATGCAGGATACTCTTCAGATTGTTGTTCAGGCCTTCATGAGGATGAAGGAGGTCAGACTGAATCCCAGTTGTATGTTTGTGCACCAGAATGTTTCAGACATCACAGCTGGAGAGAAAAACATGGAGGGAAAGAGAAAACTACAGGAGACGCTGGATGAGATGACAAAACTCGCAGCTAAAGATGAAGTCTGTTACGCAGAACGTTTCAGTGATGTCATTAAATTTGATATTCAGAATGACATAAAATATTTTGCTCAGCTCTGGGAGGGCAGTCCACCAATGGCACCACCAAACCCAAACTACTGTGAGAATGTACAAGAGCTCAAGAAATCCATTACTTCTCATGCTTCAAAATCACAAGGAATAAAGCTTAAAGACTTAAAAGAACGTATTAATGATCTCTGGGAGGCTTTACTGAATGAACGATTTGTCTTCAGCTTCAGAAATTCACTGGAGATTTCAGCCTACAGGAAACTAGAAAGCAAATATAGCAAATGGTCTTGGAGGCTTCGAAGTGCTATGCTGGAAACTGAAAACAAACTGCACAACCAAATAGAAAATGAGGACAGTCATGAGGTTGAAGAAAATCATCTTCAATTTGAACTGAAGACGACAAGTGAAGAAGTAAAATATTTAATGTCAGAATTCTTTGAGAAAGACACTGATGCAGAAATACTGATTCAGTGGAAAACATCGTTTGAAATCAAAATCAAGGAGCTTCAGGAAAACATTGTCAGAGAAACAAAGAGGAAACTAAATGACATTCTCCAGCAGCGAGGACTGAAGAAAAAGATTGATGCTCAGAGGACACTCCATGAAAACACTCTCTATGAAAAGAGCAAAGAACTTGCCTTAAAACTCAAAGACATAACACATGATGAAGAAACACTGAAGAAAGAGTTTGATGTGTTTTGGGAAGAGAGTGTGAAAAAGACCATCAGAGACAATCCTGAAATAAAAGACATTGACATAATGAGAGATGTGAGAAAGCTACTCGGTGACATTTATGGAAGTGTTTCTGCAGACCACTGGAAGGAGAACAGAAATATTTATAAACTGAACAGTTATCACAATTATGTAAAAATGAAAAAACCCAGTGGAATTTTAACACAAACCATTAATTTCTTTAAGCAAGGTCACAGTCTATCAAGAGAGGATGAATCCCAAATAAGATCATTAGTCACAGATCTCGCTCAGCAGACAGACAAAATGATTGAGTCATTTAACATTTCAAAGATGGGCTACAACAACAGCTGCATTCAACAACTCACAGACTACATTAAAGCAAGTCTAACACAACATGAGGAAGAACACGTGAAATATGAGTTCAAGAATGAATTCTTTGTGGATTTGGTTCTTTCCATCTGTAATGGATCAATTAAGACATTCACAGAACAACACAGACTGTTCAGGGAAGCCAATGATCCTGTCATATATGTTGAGAAGAAGAGAGCAGAGTACTACAGTATTTTCCAGAAACATATCCGTGGAACTGCATCAGCTGCCATTTTTGGGGAGATCATCTGTCAGAAACTCAAAGAGCCCACTGAGCAGAGTGTCTACAAGAAAACTGCCAGAGAATTGGCAAATGAAATGACAACAAATTGTCCTTCATTGAATGGAAACAGATCAAAATTAGAGAAACACATCCTAAAGACACTGGCAGAAAAAGAGGATTTTGACAAATACATGAACTACATTAAAACTCCAAAAGATCACTTTAAAAGTTTCATCAGAGATGAAGTCAGTCAGTATATCACTGATAAGTTTAACATCAGTGTTTTACCCAGGATGAAGGAGAACATTAGACTCCTCCAGCAGAAGATCATAAAAGCAGCGCATCAATCTACTGAACAAGTTCAAGTCAACAGAGGAGACGTTGGTTTGTGGTTGAAAAAGTTTAGGCAGCAGCTCTCAGATGAGTTGATCTTCTCTGAAAAAGACCTGAGTGGTGTCAAACATGAGGATGTTGATGATTTTAACCTCCTTGAAGATGTGATAACACAAGAACTTCCAAAAATAACATCTGAGATCAGCAGTGCATTCAACAAAGAGAATTTTGAGAAAAAAATTAATGTCACGTTTAGACCAGAAGAGCTTCTGATTACTCACTTCTGCCAGTGTTGTTGGGTTCAGTGTCCATTCTGTGCTGCCATCTGCACAAACACCATAGAAAACCATAAGGAAGACCATAGTGTTACGTTTCACAGAGTAGATGGAATCAATGGATGGCATTATAACGAAACAATACATCTGTCTGCTGGTTTTTGCACTACTTTAGTGGCAAGTGATAAACACTTTTTAGAGTCAGACATGCGTTTCCCATATAAAGATTACAAACGAGCAGAAGGAGTTTATGCAAAATGGAGCATAACCCCTGACCTCTCTGAGCTGCCTTACTGGAAGTGGTTTGTGTGCAGATTCCAGAAAAGTCTGGAAAAATATTATGAGAAAAATTTTGATGGAAGTGGAAAGATCCCAGACGAATGGAAAAATCATACACAACTGGATGCTATTAAAAGTTTGGATAAATGCTTTGGTTGAAATATTGATAAAACACAAATGTACAAAATCTCAAAAAATGTAATTTTTTTCTGAATATATCTTTTAAAATGCTAACACTTAACCCTTGTACCATGTTCTGAGTTAGTTAGGCCAGTTTTGATTCTTGAGTTAAAAAATAAACTAGATAGGTTTAGTTTTAGGTGTAGTTTTGTAGTCAGTTGTAGTCAGTTGTAGTACCTCTCTAACATGTAATGATTTAAGGCAGATTTAAGGCATTGACATTTGGCAGACGTTTTTTTTGTGTAATTTTGTGTGTATAAGTTACTGTCAGTTGTACCTTTTTACTACATCATGCATGTTTTTTTTGATGAAACTTAAACACAAATTGTAATATTGTTCGTGTCATGCTACATTCATCTGAACTTTAAAAAAAAAGATCACAGAATGAAATTATTTTCATCTATAATGCAAAATCAACTTTTAGAAGCAGTTTGAACAGAAATATGTGTAGGTATAGTGTGTCCGCAATCATATTGGGGTGATATAAACACAAGTCTCTTTTTTAAAACGTCCAGAAGTTAAAATAGGAGCCAGATCCCAGCATTTGTGGGGCATCATTAAGGCCTAGGCCGAAATGATAATTTAAAATTTAAAATGAAAATTAAAAAAAAAAGGATTAATGAAAATGAATTGATTGAAAATAAAAAGGGTTTGGTGGTTTTAAAAATTCCACAAAGACTGTCTGATTTATAAAAAGAAAATGAATCTTTTGAAAATTATATTATTATTTTACTGTACTTCAGATAAATGTTTTTCAATTGTATTGACTGCAAAAATGTAAAAATAAAAATAAAACTGCTGTTTTTAGTTCACCTCTTTGTGTTCTTTCTTTTCTGGAAGTAGAAGATGTTTACAAGTCTCCTAGAATCAAACAGTGGACTTGAACCACTTTTGAATACATTCAGTCAATTCCTTGTTCTGGTGGGGTCACTTTTAACAGGGCTTGCAAAATCGTTAGCCCGACGTCTCCGGGGCTACTGTTTTTTCCAGTCGGACTACCAAAGTCCTGCCCGACGGGGTATCATAGTGGGAGGAAAAAATATATTTCAATGCCTTAACATTCACTCACAAATTGGATAATTATGTTTGTGCTGTGCTGCTGATTCAGCAGCAATAAATCCACATGTTGATAAGAAACAATTACCTACCAAATAACGTACTCGAGCTGCACGATATTGGAAAAAAGCTGACATTGACATAAATATAATCAAAAAGTTATACAAATCATAATTCCTTGTGCCTGAATGCTTTAAACTTGCTTAAAATGCTCACACAGGCCTTGAAAAACACATGCAGATGATGAACGTTTTGGTAACTTTAGTTAAACTACAAAGACTACAAATGATATATGCTTTCAACTGTGGCTCCTGGTTGACTATAATCCTGACTCGACATTGCAGATCCTACGATGTAACTACTGTGAATGTGCACATTGCAATATCGATGCTGAAATTATATATTGTGCAGCCTTATAACATACTGACACAAAGATTCATATACAGATATAGCCTGAGCTAAGTTTTAAATGCAATAATTCATTTTCTTTTCGGCTTCGTCCCTTTTGAATGCAATAATCATGTTTTATATTTAAAATCACTTTAACGTGTATATGGCAGCAGCATAAACTAAACATCCTTATTCTGTTAGCTATCACATGCCACAGATATTTCATTTAATCAGCACCAAATAATGACTTCAACAAAGTATCTAAGGTTTTTAAAACATGACATTTATTCAGGGATGATTAATTTTAATAAACATACATACATTTTTTTTTATCACAGAATTATACAAAACTGTACAGTTTAACAGGACGTTACTTTCTTTTGGTTCGTTAACAAGCAGTTTTAAATCATGAGGCCTATATCTAAGCTATGCGAAATCTAAAACATCATGTCTTTACGCAATTATTCATTATTAAGATCAACATATGTTAGCTAGTTGGTCAGATTGTAAAGAAATAACTGTTCATTTTTAAATTATGTTTAAATTAAACTATGACTATATTATGTCTCCATGGAAATCACTTGCTGGGGCTCGTAGATAGAACTATAGAATACAGTTAATGATAGTTAAAGTACACATGAAATCAAAACTAACCACATGATTTAGTAAGCTCACATTGCTAGTTTTGTGCTGAGCAATTCATCTGTGCATGTCATTAAGAAAAAAAAGTTTGACCTTGTAATCTGAAAATGCACTTCCTGTTTTGATGCAGTTAAATTGTCAGATTACATCTGTCTGAGGTATTGGGTGTGGCTAACATAGATAGCCACGCCCCCTAAATGTCAGTTTTGACAACAAACAGAAATGGTGAGCAGAAGGTGTCTGTTAGGTTGTGATAACTCTTCTAAAACCCATTGCCCCATCTTGGAATATCACTGTGTCTGAAGTCACAGGGTTGTTTCCGATCCCTGAGGTGAACTAATATAGTGGAAATAATGGCATGACCACAGAGACTGGAAAGCCTAATTTAACCCAATGCATCAGGTTGAGGATGTACATCGCAGTAGAAAAATAAATCAAAAAATCTCTACATCGCAGTAGAAAAAAATCTAAATCTAAGCCCAGCCCTGACCCAAGACGCACAGGCTGTAGCCCTGCCCTTGTCCAACAGCCTATAAAATTTTTTGTCCTAATTCCGATCCAAGCCTGTTTTTTTTCCACCAAACAGCTTACTGTACGTTTACACAGAAAGCAGCGAGAGCATCAAAGTAGCCGGAAGTTATTAAATTTCAATGGGAGCCGGCAGCGATAAGCGGCGAGGAGCAGCACGGCGCGTCTTCACTGGTGTGGGTGTGGAGGAGAGTTGAAATCAAGTCAACTTTATGGTAATGAGCTATGAGGGGGTTCAGCATCAAGCAATCGTAATGTAGAGGTCCACGGCTTGAAAGGAGTCCAGAGAACACAGCCACTGTAAACTTTGGTTACGACCACAATTGTCCCCCAAGGGTTTGAATATTGCAGTCGCTGGATTTCCAATTATTTGCAAAGTTTTTTTTATAGGAACATACAATAAAAAAGTTACTGGCTAGTTACTGATATGCATCAATGTTATATATTTTTTTTTCTTTAAAAAAGCGGGAATGTAACTGATATGCTGATATGCTGCAACGGCTCCTTTAAATACGAGATTAATGTGGCGAATTTTGATGCTCTCGGGCATCTCCAGGGCTGCCAGAGAAACCTTTGACACTCTCGCTGCTCTTGGTGTGAACGTACAGTTATACTGTTACAGCCATTAAAATAGACCAGATTTGTATTTGATAGAAAGTTGATGTTTTTTCGTTACTTTTTTTTCTCAGAATAATTTAGAGAAATTTTTGATTTTTTGTTAGTTTTTTTAAATGTAAGTTTTAGTTTTTTGAGTAACATCAATATCTAAGCGGTATATGTTCTATGTTCCAGAGTAAGTTTACCGTGCACACTTTGCATACCTGCTATGAGAGTTAATGCAAATTAATAGCGCTTATTTGTTTATTTATTGCATAATTTAAATTGATTATTAAACAGTATACACTACGAAATATTGACAAAGTAAGAAAGAATGAGAAAAAAAAAGGTGTGTGTTTGTGTGTTTTAAAGTGTGTATGTACTTGCATGGTGAGAGATGGGTAAAGAAATCTATTGGCTTTAGTTTTGCTGCCTTTTTTTCCGCACACTAAAAATTGCAATTCCAATAACTATTCTTTAAAACAAGGTTCAAAATGAGTAAACGCTCTTTAAAACAGATAAACTTAATTGAGGCATTTACCAAAAGGCCTAAAACTAATGAGACAAATATTGCTTCCCCACATGGGGTGGAGACCACAGTCTCATCAGCACCTGAGCCAGGGGAACTCCAGGCCCAGCCTGTGTCTCTTTAATCAGACAATTCAGATCCAGCTGCCAGCTGCGCAGCCTCCTTGCATGGAACCACTACCATTCAAGGTGTTTAAACAATTTTATCTGACAAACCGAGTTTGTTCTTCCAGGGTAATCTGGGAACACATACTGCTGCGAATACTTTGCAAATGCCTGTCCTGCTTATGAATTAAATTACTTGGATGGTATTTTTTTTATTAATAGGGAAAACAGCTTAATATATGCTTCTCTGAAATTGAATATTTCACTTTAATTTTATTTAGCCTTGATTATTATGTTATTTGACAATCCAGTTCATGTTTTGGCGCTGAAGCATATAGCGGACTTATTTTGAAGCACTTCAACTCAAATGTTATTCGTTAGTCTTGTTTATCTAGTAGATAGCTGACCAACTATATAT